>OY735231.1:22470894-22610894 GCA_963457665.1 Thysanoteuthis rhombus | reverse complement strand
GAAAATTATTTACATTTAGATGATTTTACAAAAGATTTTAACAAAAGAAAGTTCCTTTTTATAAAAAGAAGGGTGAAAGAATGTAAAGGCATTCATGAGGAACAAATAGAAAATAACTCACAAAACATTTTGTATTTCATTTTTTAATACAGTTTCAATGAGACTGTATCACTGGCCTGAAAGAAAGAGAGGGTTTTTTGTCTGCTGACATCAAGGGAATTAATCTCAAGGACTCAAAAATTTCATCAAGCTGTTCCCATGGAAGAGGAGTTTATGTGCACTTCGAGTTTTATGGTATCTGGTGATCTCAGTAGTTTTGCATCGACTCTGAAAATAGAACTTCTTTTCCTGTGAAAAAAAACACATGGGAGTTCATTTGTTTTTGTGAAGCAACAACTGTTTGCTTCTGCCATCTTTCAGGCAACTTCAGAATTCCTTCCCCCAGAAATCAAAATTTTTCTCAGCAATAGAACTGCTCTAGATGGCTTTTACAATCTTCTAGAAAACTGAATTTTTTTTATTAAGATAATTAATTCTATAAAGTCTGTCAAGCTGTAACAATTTTTGCCTAGTCACCAGAGAAATATGCAGTCTAGCATTATCCTGAGAGAATATTAGACCCTTACACTTGACTAATTCTAGACACTTTTCATTTATTACTTCCTTCAATTGGTTTACTTAATTGTTCCACACATATATATATATATAATTAATAATTGTGTCATCCACAGACAGCTTTTCCATCGTATTTCAACTCTTCAGTGTGGCTATAGACAATCCAATAACCCATCCAGTGCCACATTTTGTCAGATCACTTCACATCCACAATACAAATATATATGTATATTTATATAAAAATAAGAATTATAAGGATATATACTTGGTGAATGTCATTTTGTGCTCAACACACTCTTCAGAAACCAGCAATATGTTCTGATTTTTTAATTATGAAAACAAAGTGCCCATTTTCATTTGAATAATGTATTTTTCTATTATCCAATCATTCTAATTTTTACATAGTAATAGCTCTATTTACTGTGTTAAATGTTGAGTACTGTGATTAAATATTATCAAGTACAGATAAAATCTGTTTTCTATTTCTTTCTTTTTGTATTCTCACAAATCGAAGACAACATTATGAACTATACACTGTAATCCTTGGTAGAAGTACCAGAGGGCAACACTCTGATCCATAGGATAGTGAAACTTTGATCCAAGGCAAAGCACTCAGATACTCTGATTCTAGACAGAAGTGCTGATCCAGATGTAAATAATCATATCCTTTACAATATGTATTATAGTAGTAATTAAATACTTCCTTCTATCTTGAAGGATCTTTATTTTTGCTTGATGTGGTCAGCCTTTGTACTGAAAAAATTAGATTCGAATAACATGACTAGAGTACCCATTCCAAATATGCTTGTTTGGAAGGGGCTATATTTTATGGCGTGTGGAACAGCCTGCCATGATTGTCACGTAAAATAGTTTTTCATCTGTACAAAACTATGGCTTCAAAGTATTTCGCTTACTTCACCTCATTGTTGCCAATTTAGATATTTTATATCTAAATTTAGATTATTCTTAAGAGTGGAAGTCAAGTGAAATAATTCATAGAAGCTATGCAAAAAGATTCATAATCTTTAGAATTTTATTTATTTTCATTAGATTTCTCGAGAATCACTGATCCAAACAACTTCAAACTTGATACTGCATTGTCTTGTCTGCTGGCAAATGCAAACTTTGTATAATCCCCAGTTGTTGTGAAATCACATGCACACACATACACATGAACACACACACACACACACACACACACACACACACATTCATAAGTAGTTAGATGTAATGAGAGGTAATGATATTCAGAAGCACAGTTTTTATCATCAACAGGATAAGTTGTTCATCAAATCATGGATAATGATATCAAATTGTTATTGTCATCAAAATCAGTCAGTCTCAAACACTTTATCTAAAATGAATTTTAAGAAAATGGAAAATTTGAAAAATAAATTTTGTATTCATTTTTTTCCAATGTGAAATTGGTTTTAGAAATGAATAACAATGAATTTATCACAGGTCTTGTTAGCCACTCAATAGGGACCGTCACATGACCAACATCTTTTGGCTGCATGGCATGTTCGGGGTGATCAATTAAGAAATTGGAAAAAGGGGTGATCAGTAAATAATTTATATCTCTTGTTTTTTGTTGGCCGATGATTCTTAAAAAGTCTGAATTTTCGAAAAAAAAGCATGAACACTGTGGGACACAAACTAAGAGGCCGACTTGGCTTGAATTTACATTATAAATTGATCTCCCACAAAAAAACCTATTTTTGAGGGAAATTTTCAAAAAGTAAAAAACTGTTTTTGCTAGACATGATGAGGAGCAAACATCTAAATTTCAAGTCTTTTGGCTCCATTGGTGCAGGCTGTACCTGTGACAGCCAGTAAGACCAACTTAAAAACTGAAGAAACCTTGATCTATTCTTGCTACCCCACAATCAAGGTTTACATTTATTAATCAATTTATTATTGTTGTCCCCTCTCTTTTTTTTATGTTGATGTTGATAGTTTTGGTCAATGGTTTTTAACAATTTTTACAAACCGTTCCAATTTTTATATCCTCTGCTTAATGTTATAAGCTGGTTATTATCAACGAAAAGTCTTTGTCCCGCAGTGCTTATGATAAGTGGTTTCCTCTGTATTTGTAAGACAACATTTTCAAGTTATGAGTTAAACAGCCATAAATTTCCTGAGTTGAAAAATATTTGGCTTGTCATATGTTATCAAACCTATTACCTCTTCATCTATTGAGGAAAAAAATGATTGGTAATAGGAAATAAACACTGATTACTAAAAGTGACGCTAAAAATCTATGAAAGAAGAGATTAATAATACACCAAAGGATTATCTCCTGAAAGAGAATTTAATCTGCTTCACTGCATTCATTGCCAGACCACAAGATCAAAAGATAAGGGTGCCTATAATCCTAACTACAGGCAATGAAAAAAAAGAGGGGATGGCCATTAATAAATGAAAGCCTAGATGGTAGAGTTGTAAGAATGAATACAGAAATAGCATTCCAAGGGAAATTATGAATCATCACTACACATATATACCGTGTTTGGGGTGATCAACTAAAAAGGTGTTGAAAGCGATGATCAATAAATGAATTACTCCTCTTGTCATTTGTTGCACTGTGATCACTAAAAAAAAGTTCCAAATTTTCAAAAAACAAATGGGCACAAACTAATGACCTCTCAAGTATAAATTTACAGTACATTTTGAACCCACACTAAAAAATCTATTATGAGTAGGGATTTAAAAAAAACAAAAACATTTTCCCTACTCATTGAGACAAGTGTGTTTGCAAAATTTAAAGTTTCTACTTGGTACAGTGGGGCCTGGGTTAAGTATGGTTAGATACAAACATAGATAAATATAAATATCAGAATGCATGAACAACCTTAACCCAGCCACAGTGATTAAACTGGTTTGTTGTGGGTAGCGGTGATCAACAAGTCTAGCTACTGTAAGGTCAAATTCCACTCTAACTTCTATTCTGACTGAAGATGATTACTGCAACTTTTATATCATACATACAACAAATAAAAAATTGTATTTTTTTAGATAAATTTATATAAGATAAGCCTGTGCATATCTGTATGAATAATTTTGTTATTATCTAAGATTTGTCAATTTAGCCTGGTCAGTAAGACAGCCTCTAGGCAATGATTTGGCCATGGGATCACAGTAGGGTAATATGGATTTATAAAACACTAAACAACAAACATGAAACAACTATTATTGTAAACTGCATTACATTAATATATTTTGATTCTGTATAATTTTAAATCCTATCTAGTTATTAATTTTCAGCTTTAAAAGCAAAATGTGGCTGAACTGCTCAGGGAAGAAATTTGTAGGTTCGTATATGTCAGCATTTTTGATTCAGGACTGAAGTCTTGCAAATTATGGATGGCATTTCAGTTATCTTGTTCAAGCACTGTGGGTACAAGAAATCAGTAAAAACTTTCATTTCAGTTTAATGGAAAGGATCAAATCAAGTTGTTATTAGATGAGTTAGGAACTAATTTTTAGCTGGTAGTTGCAGTTAGGGAAACCTCAGGATTGTATTTATTGTGTAGGTATGCTCAAGGAGACATATATGGTCACTTAAAAGAGTTTAGTGGTGTCTATTCATATAAAGCTATGATACTTGTTCCTTTATATAATGAATTGCAGGAAATTATGAAATATTTTTTATCAGAGTAAATGCAGAGAGGAAAAAAAAAGAAAAGACTAAATGACAACCTTGTCTTAGTTAAAAATTTAATACTATCATACTATCATTTTGCCAGTCTTCAACAACCATCAAACATATTTTAATTTAGATACCCTTTCCAAATCCCTAATTTCCCATCCTAGCCTTTTAAAGAGCCCAGTGTATTTTGCTTATTGTGTTACATTATTAAATATGAAATGTTGTTTTTTTAAAAAGGGAGACAAAAGATGATAGAAAAAACAAAACGTGATGAATATTTCATCAAAATATGATTCATTTTGAGCCATAACTTTTTTCCTACGATCTTCCAATGGTAATGCGTCATCTCTATGAAACTCTTCAAGTTTTAAGTTTATTAAAAGTGGAAATTATGGCTTCCCAATTATTAGACCTTTTATCACAGATATGAAGTTCAAAATTCTTGGAAAGATGATTATCTGTAGGAGAACTGTAAGGTGAATATGGAGGACACTGCAAGACTTCGTATCCTGATTCTCTCACCCTAAAAAGTCAGCTGAGGGGAGTGGAATCTGGTAGTGTCATGGAGCATTTCATTCAGTCCATGTGGGACCTATTTTCCCAACTTTTTAACCTTTTCCATTGCTTCCAAATGATGTGATATGATCACTGTTCAAGTCTTGATGTTTTCAGAAAGTGCTCAGACCATTGTTTTAGTGTTGTTGGCCACTGCTGACAATATATTCTTGATCATTAAAAACAGATTTGAGCCTCTCTCTCTCTCGGTTTATTATTGGAATCCATATTTCCATACTTAAATCTACTGAATCGCAAAACAGTTTGTGCTGAAGTAGTACTCAATCCGAATACTCTGTTGATCTTATCAGCATCTTAAGCAACATTAAGTCCAAATTAGAAATTGTAATTGAAAATTGGTCCAACTCCTTTGACAGACACCATTATCTTCAAGAGCTCAGAAACCTGCAATGATAACGAATTTAATCTCTATTTACATTGAATGAGAAAAAAAAAATAGAAAATGCAAATACATTAGCCCCTGCAAAAAAGAGAAAAAAAAAACAACATTTAAAGTGTAGCTGCTTAATACATTATGTCACCATTCACTTACCAAGTTCTTGTCTTTTGATAAAGTGTGAAATAAATTTCTATGGATCGTAGAAAAATGATAACTTTCTAAGTTAATTTGATCTCAATTCTAATCATTTCATAATAGTGTTTGCTGGTCCAACTGAAGATGATTACTTCAACTTTTGTATTGTAGATATAATAAATAGAAAAATTGAAAAAATATAATTTTTTTTAAATAAACGTATTTATTCATTAGAATGAAATAAGCTTGAGCATAACTGTATGATAGATTTTCGTTAATACCCAAGACTTGTCAATTTAGCTCAATCAGTAAGACAACAGCAATTAGTTGGTCAAAAATTCAAATCACAGTAGGCGGATGTGAATTTTACATATCAGTTTACACCCCTAATTTTGGTGCAGATTGTTCTTGTTCTTGTTATGGAAGAAAAATGAAGTCAACTTCAGAGTCAGAGCTTTACAAAAGAGTGTACAGATGATATGGTAGAGAAGGAACAAAAAAGCTACAAAAGAGTGATGCCTTCAGTAAGGTGAAGCAAAACAAATTCTTTGAGCACTGAGTTACACTTGCAGCAACTAATGATTAAAGTAAGCCAAGGTAGTAATAATTCATTCTTGCTCACCTTCCCAAAAAGACAGCAATGTCAAGAGGTTAATGTATTTGAGTAGACAGCAGTGCAAGAAAAAGGTGTCTTATTGATCTGCTAAATAAAGCCCTGCTGACATCTATCAATAACATATCTAACATTACTATTGATTACATGAGTAAGAAACAGCAAATTATTTCTTATACTCTCATGTACTTTTTATGATTTGATGCTTTTTTAATTTGACTACTACCATGGGCATCCGCTGACACTTTTCCAGGTGGGAGCAAAAAGGAAATATTTCCAGAGGTGTAAGGAGAGAGAGTATATATATATATATATATATATATATATATATATATATATATATATATATATATATATTCAGAATATATATTAGTGGCAACCCTGTTACAAATGAAGAATAATACCATCTTTTTATATGGGAACATCAAGTTGGGCTAACATAAAACAATTATACGGCACCATTATCTTTTATTGACTATAACGTTCGAACTTCCAAACCCCCTCACTGTAGGTGAGAAAGTCTGCTCTTAGGTGGGGGAATGCCCCGTTTTCATCCCTTATGGCTACTACCCTATATTCTTATGAACAGTGGGATTTTTCTTGGTTCTCTGTCCATAAGCATGGACTTTTCCACTTTGAGGTAACAAGTTTGCCAATAAAAATATCTCCTGCTCAACATTTTAAACAATGGACTCTTCTGATGAATCAAGTTCTTTAGTTTCTTTTCTACAAGAAAAAAAATATCATCAAATAAAACTCAAATAAAGGTTGTCTCCACTTTTTGAATGTTCACTTTTCGCCAATTTTTTGAAAAAGAGGCAAAGAGTAAAATTAGTATTCAGCTCTTGATTTAAAGCAGGCCATAATAGAGACAGTGCAAATTCTTTTCTTTTATCTTCGACACACAAGTCTACTGTATTTCCCACCTCCAATCACTCAGCCTAACATATCATACCTCACCATTTTCTGACTCTGGGGATGCTCTAAAGTTTTTCCCATCTATATATAATGATTGATTCTTCCCTTTGTGCTTTTTCAGCTTACAAGCGGATATTGGGGGGTGGGGGACCTGTATATGCATAAATTCTTTTTCAAGGTGATTAATAATGGTAGAAAATCAAATCGAGGAAGTTTTCTTATTAACTAAAATTCTTAAAGATGATATAATGAGTTGGTTTGCATGTGGTCTGAGGTTAAAACCAACACAATAGATTCAATATTCACATGGGTGAACACTCAATAGAAGTGACATGAAAAACGAGTCACATCTGTTGTTATACTTATTGATCCTTCATTGTCAAATACATTTTTGGGGGTAACCAATATAAGTAAACCCTGTGTTTCAAAAAAATCAAATGATATCTAGTATAAAATAACACCAAAATATGTCGTAAATTATACTTACAGACATCGTGATATAATTGACTGAAATAACATGAAATTTTGGGAAAAAAGTTTTTTATGTATGTTAAGTGTTTAAAGCTGAAAGCATTCCAGATTATGTATAATCATATAAGGGATATGATTAGAATTATCCAAAAAAATTACCTCAACAATGATTCCATGAGATTAGGGAAATTTCTAGGATACCAGGGGTAGCCGCTAAAGGGGCCAAACGGGGCATTGCACTCACCCACCCCGGTTCAGGCCATCTCACAAAAGGTGAGGGGTTTGAAAGTTGGAACTTCAAAGTCAATGAACAATAATGGTACAATACAGTAACAGCAACTTGATGTTTCCATAAAAAAAGACTATTATTATTTACTGGTGCTCACTCCATTGAGTCACTCCAGAGGTAGGTCATGTACCTCCCTCAACAATAGAGTGCACCTTCTGAGATCTGGATCACACAGCAGGTGGCACGTTTGCAATACGCATGGCAGTTGGAATGCCTATTATGTAAAAGGGTTGCCTTTAAGATATATTCTGAATATACCCTTTTGCTCTACCCACCCAAAATATCAGTTTTGCCTCCCACCCAAAATGTGGCAGCAGTGTACCTCCAAGATACCTCAAAAGTATACATCCGAAACATGCAGAGTAAGCACTTGACTACTTCAAATGTCTAAAAGAAGACCGACAAAAGATCAAACAGAAGTCTCTTATTGAAAGCTTGAAGCATATATAGGCAACCATAAGCCTGCAGGCAAGATTTTGCTCACGGCAATATTTTCTATGGCCAGTAGCCAATCTAGGCATTCATTTAAAATCTCGTATATTTTTTTGTCAGAAAACCAATTCTATGATTTATACCATAAAATTGATATTGTTTTTACTTAAAAAATCAATAACTTGATAATAGTAGTTTATGTGTTTGTATAAAATAGAAATCAAATATGCTTTCTGTAATACAATCTACATTAAATAAGCGTGTGTCCCAAGTTAAGGAAGAGAAATGTCTTAGGTGACCAGCTAGGTCGAAAAGGTTGCCCATACCTGGGTTAAAGTCACAGAGCAGCAAGAATGAACACTAATTCCAAGCCAGTTTTCTTATCACTAAGAAGTCATGGCTGTACATTGAGATATATCTCATCATCATCAGTCTTTAAGCATCTATCATAGGACACAAACCTTTCCCAAACTTCACCAGACCTCTCTATCATGGGCATAGTAGAACCAATACTACTTTCTGAACTTGTCTAGTTTGTCATGCCATCTTATTTTTTTCTGGGGGTCCCTATTCTGAGTTATGATATCCAGCGATTGTCTGATATTCTTGAAACATAACCAGCTCATTGCAATTTAAGTTTCTTGATGGATTCTACATCTTTGACTCCTTTTCTTCTCTAATATACTGTACTGTCTAGTAATCTCTCCATGTGATGTTGAGCATGATTCTCTCCAGTACATGTTGCATAGTTGTCAGTTTGAGGGTCAATCTTTTGGATAGGTTCCATGTTTCAGCTCCATTGGTGATTATCAGGAGGTTGTATGCCCTTCTTTTAAGGACAAATGAGATTTTTTTCATCTCAGGATAGTACAAAACAAAAAAGATGACTGGGAACTTGCCACCTTAACTTAATCTCAGAATTAAAAAAAAAAAAATTAAGTTACTGATTTTACTTTGGATTTTTTAAGATCTTCAGCTTATTTTGATAACATGTAATCTTAGAAAATGTTTTATAGGTACCAATCTGGGCAGAAATTGTGGAATCAACACACTTAAAGGATGTTCATTCAGCTTTTTTGCTTCACAGCAAATAAACAAATTACAGATAAGACACAAAACTATTTTGTTTGATAACTTGATATTGTAGCTTTGTGAAATATAAGTCAAACAAATATTGGCATATTCATTTTCCAGATCAAGTAGAGGAAAAAATGATGGAAACATTCAATGCTGAGGATAAAATTATCGAATCATCAACAAAAAAAGAAAAAAAATCATAATTAAAGCTTTGTTGTTTCTCCTTGGGTTTTTATGATGGAAATGCAGCCTACATCAGTAAATATTTAGCGGTTCATCAACTGCTTCTGATATGTAGAAGAAAACAATTAAGATCGTGAAACTTTATACATTCAGTAGTTTGAAAAAAATTGAACATGAGAAAAAGTATGAAAGACAGATCTGGTTAGTCACTCAAATCACATGACCAATGTCTTTTCACCGCATGTCATATTTGGAGTGATCAATCAATAAATTGGAAAAGGAGGTAATCAGTGAAGTTACCTCTCTTGCCTTTTGTTGGGTTGTGATCACTTAAAGAGTCTGAATTTTCAAAAAACAAACATGAGGGCCAATTTAGCATAAACTAATACTGCCAATTAACCCCCCCCACTAAAAACTTATTGGGGAGGGGTTCAAAAGCAAAAAATGTTTTTTCGAGACATAATGAGTATATAATTAAAATGTTTACTCATTAATACGCTCTGTACTAGTGATACATATATACATACATAGTCAGCCAGACCAGCTTAAAAACTGAAGAAATCTATGTTGACAGTTTTGGTGTTAATTTTTAATAGTGACAGTCTAGAGTAAAATTGAGTGATGTTGAAATATTGAATCAGAGATGGATTTCGGATTAAGTATTTAATTGATCCAGAAAAATTAGTCATCCTGTAAGGCATCAGTTTCCAAATTTTTCAGTACAATGTCCCACTGGTGCCAACTCAAAAAATTTTCTTCCACTCCAAATTGACCCGACAAAAGCATTAAAAAAAATGCCAAAAAACCTTGTTAGCCTATTTATGGCCATTTTTAATCACTAGAGATAGCTATATTTCTCTACAGCTACAAAACAGCTAAAAATCGACTAAAATTGCAGAAAAATAGTGCGAAAAGCACTTAATTGGCAACACTGCAAAGACGACATCATAAATTCAATACATTTTTTACAAACCAATGGAAAAAAAAAATCGGTTTTATAAATAAATGAATAATATTTGGATGAATAAATTAATTTTATTTTGATCTTTCTTTGTAATCGGCATATAATTCACAACAAAAGAGGAATACAACAATTGTGAAGAAACAATGGTATGCTCTCACACTGAAAAATAATATATAATGAGTAAAGATGTCAAACATTAGCAAATGCTTGGACAGAATAATCAATTATTCAATTGTCCGACCAAGTGATTAAAAAAAAAAAAATTAACGAGGTGAAATGACTAGTCAATTAATAATCAATTAATGTGACAATTACAAAGAAACAATGCTGTGTTTCCACTGAGAAATGATAAATATTGAGAAAAAATGTCAAACAGGTCTGGTTGGTTACTCAGTAAAAACCGTCACATAACCAACGCCCTTTAATCATAATTAATGCATTTCCCGGCACTGAGGAAACTCCGCCTCAAGGATGCATCCCGATTTTAACTTATGAGGAAAAAAAATACCCCAAAAACGGGTATTATTAGAAACCATCAACTGATCAACATCTTTTGGCAGCATGCCATGTTGGGGGTGATCAACTAATTTTTTTTTCCAAACAGGTGATTGATGAGTAAGTTACTCACCTCACCTTTTGACAACAGTGATCACTAAAAGAATCTGAATTTTCCAAAAATAAATGTGTATGTTGCTGAAAACTGACTAAGGGATCAATTTAGCATAAATTTACATGGCTAATTGAACCTCTCAATAAAAACCTAGTTAGAGGTGGAATTCGAAGACAAGAACCATAAACAGAGTGTCCACGATACATGATAGTAATGGCAGGAGGAGGAGTAGGTGAAGGATGAGGAGGGGCAAATACTCCTTCTCTGATTCTTCAATACTTCCTTCCTTCCTATTTCTGTTGTTTGATATAAGTGGGACTGACAAATGAGCTGAATAACAAATAGAAGAGTTGTGTAGATACATCTAAGAGCAGAAAAAAAGTCTTTTCTAGACATAATAAAGACTAAATATTGGAAATGTCAGCCCTATAGCTCCATTGTTGTAGCCTGTAGGTGTGTTACATGGCCAGCCAGCCCACCAGCCAGCCAGCCAGCCAACTGGTCAATCGGCCCACCTTGAAAACTGAAGAAACTTATTTTTATAGTTTTGGTGACACTTTCTAACATTAGCCAATGCTCTGACAATATAATCAATTACTTAACTGCACCCGTCAACTGTCCAACCGCGTGGTTGGGGAAAAAAACGAACGACTATAATTAGTTTTATTATTTATAAGTATTTCAAGTTGCTGCAGTCAGGATAAAATCTTGTGGCAGGCAGAATGTGGTCCGGGGGGGTGGAGTTTGGAGACCCTTGCTGTAAGGTAAGGCTTTTGAACCATGGCTATCAGAAAATTGGTAGTGAGCTGTACTCTTAAATACTGCAGTATTTTTATTGAAGGAATCAAAATTTACAACAAAATAATTTTGTCTTAGCTTCAGTTTACAAAAAGATGAAAAGGAAATTGATCAAAATATTGTATCCATATGTTCCATAAATCATTTCTAGTGCTGGGCTGGTGAGGTACATTACTGCATATTTATCCAAGGGGGGAAAAACATACAAATAAGGGGACTTGCTTTGTGGTTGGGATAGCAGCATATTTCCTCATAGGTGCCTGGGGTTGGTGTTCAAGCTGAGGTAAAAACCAGGATTTTAAATGTTGATTCACAAGGCAAGAAGGCTCTCCCTAATTGGATGATAAGTGCAGCACAATCCTTAATACTTTAATTGGACTAGTGCTGTACTAAGCTAAGCTTAGTAAATATCAGGAGTCTTTTTATTAGTAGCAACCACACAAACTATTACAACTCATTGTATTTTTGTTTGCAAAATGAATGTAAATGAAAAAAAGTTGAAAACACCAAACACAAATTAACCTTTACGCTAACATACTAACTAACCCTAACCAGCCTATAACGGTTGGTCAAATTAGAAGGAAAATTTACTCACCCTAAAATAATTTGTCTTGACCAAAATACCTATGCAAAGAAGATTGACTCCCGCCAAAAAGAAATATAATAATATAACGTGTAATGAACTATGATGACTTTGATTTCATTGTTTTACCTTTCCAGTTCCTTCACATAGAATGAAGACCAAGGTCAGGTGATCAAACTTTAAGGGTTATATTAAGGATACATTAACATTGTTGTCTTTAAAGTTCATACACAGAAATCTATTGGAGTGTTTATTTCTGCTCAGTATGCCTATAATGATTCAGTTGAATATTGAAAATTTTTTTTTCAAAATATGAAAATGTGATAAAAGATTTTTCTTTCAACTCGATCAGTGTTCAAGAAAGCTGAGAAACTTATATACAAGAGAGAGAATTGACTTGACTGAGTCAAGTGGTCAAGTTGAATCTTCCAGCCTGCCTCATATCATAGGTTATTATCTTGATAAGATAACAGGCTGAAATGTTCTTAATCTTTTAAAAAATTTACGTTTATTTAGCAAACAACATAGTGATCTTTATTACCTATAATTTTTTTTATTGTGGTGGCAACTAACGAAAAAGACCCAATATCAGGCAAAACGAACACAAAATTAAACAAAGAAAACTTATCATTTTATTGATGAAAACATCTTTTTATACAACAGTTAAATCTGCCCTGGGTTCTTATTAATTTTGCTATGTAACTAAAAATAGCCAGCCATAAACGGTCCTTGATTGTCTACATGAAGTATTAACCAGTTGCAATCATATTTCTCTTGAAGGAGAAAAATGCAACTTGTTACTTTTCTTTTAAAGGTTTCTGCGTCTCTGAGAAAAGTTCGTAAAGTTGTACCAACTGTTCTTCATTAAAAGAGTCAAGAAGTTCAGTAGACAAATGTTCTCCAATAATACTGGATGGCCGCTTTTTACCAATTTGTCGAGCGATGGTCACATAATATTTCTGAAAAGAAATTGGATGGAAAGAAATTTACATAACATAATTGTGAACTGTGTTCAAATAACAAAATATAGAGAAATCATACTTATCACTTTTGGTCTTTTGGATAACAATAACTGGCTAATAACATCAAGCAAAAGATATATAGACAAAGAAAAGAAGAAAATGTCTTTATTAAAGAAAATAACATACATTAAAAAAAACACATGTACTTTAGGGGGAGTGTGATGATTTTTCTACCCTAATTTTTACCTTAATACTTACTACATATATTTAAACTTTTTACCTTAGCACTTACTGCATATATTTAAATTTTTTACCTTAATACTTGCAACATATATTTAAACTTTTTGCCTTAATACTTACTACGTATATAAAAAACAAAAAGAAAAAAAACTAGAATAATCAACTTGAAATAAAAAGTAATTAGCTTCAGCATCTAGTACAAAGTCACCCAATAAAAACATTTATTTACAAATAGCTTAATGTATTACCCACTTAATCAGAAAAAAAATAACAGCCTTAGGAATATTCAGGTTATATTGTCACTTCAACCAGAATTGAGAAGAAAGACTTGATCTGCTGGTGAAATAATAAATAATTTCTACATTTTTGTCTAAATGTAGTCACTGAAATATTGTTCATTCTCTTTTTTAGAGAATTCATTAAATTTTTGGCTTTTAAAAATGAAATAAGACCTACTCCTTAATTTAACAAAAGTTCTTACAAATCAAATAGGGATCAATATTGAAACTTTTTCTAGTGAAATGACCCTGGGTTTCATTCTGAGCTCTAATGTGATTACATAAATACATAGGTGCTTCATGATTTTAAAAAAAAAATTTAAACTGCTTATTGTGATCATTTTGATAAAAGTGTTATGGACCAACTGATTTTGATAACAATAACCATTTCATAACATTATTCATGATGATAAAAATGTCTTTCTCAGTATTGAAGGAGATAAAACAATTTAAAAAGGTTGATACCCTCCAAATATTCAAGTAAGTGGTCGAAACAAAGAAGAAACTCCTGACAAGACTTGATCTCAGGATCCTATATCCTGGATGTTTGTCTTTCATGAACCATACCTTAACAAATCCAGCCATAAGAGCCCAATAGCTGGGCAGGGCCCAAATCTGTGCCCGTATTGCTACTCCCCTACTCATTCAGATGACTATAGATTTGGGTTCAGCCTAGACATTGAGCTTCTTTGAGGCCATGATCATTCCTATTATGATAGCTCGTAAATCAATATGGCTCTGAGCATGGGCAGTGTCAGGCTAGGGTAAGGCTGGGCATTTAATTCATTTTGAAATTCAAATAACCTGAGACTCAAACTTGATGCTTTTGAAAAAGTGTCAACTTTATAGGTTAATGATTTAAGTTTCTGATTGGCTATTATTTTTTCAATCAATCAATCAATCAAAACTCCTGTGTCATCTGATGCTTGAGCCAGTCAACACTCTTCATTTGGATTGGTCAACAGCCAATAACCTAGAGTCACACCAGCTCTTGTTCTCACATCAGAGGTCTTCTTGGATGATTTGTTACCAGTTGGCATTTGTATGGCCTTGCTTGTGTTTTCCATTTGGAATTCACCACAGTATTTGGAATGCAAGCCCAGAATGTGGTAGCCTTGCAGGTCAAGCCATTTCCTCTGCAGATTTCATTTGAAATAGGACATAGATTGGCTAGCTTCTTAACTTTGTCGTTGGTTACATAGTTATTCCACCAGATTACTTGTAATTTCCTTAGGCATTTCATGTTGAATGTATCATGTTTCTCCTCCTGACAAGATTTCAGATGCTATGATTCACTCCCATAAAGTGGAGTGGATATTAGAATTGTTAAACTAGATCTTATTTTTCAGGAAGAACTTCTTGCTTTTTACCATTTCTTGGATATTATCAAACGGAATATTTATTGCGTTAACACCATTTTTAAACCTTAGAGGAAAATAAAAACATATTTCTCTTATAGTTTTCTCTACATAACATTTATTAAGCGGAATTTGTCATTAGATCAGTTATTTTTTGTCTTGTATTTTCTGTAATGATTGATAGCTGAGCATACTTACAATTCTCATAGACAGAGAATTTATAGACACAAGAAAATTATACATAGAACAATATATGGTAGCCTTCAGAATTGGCCAGAAGCTGTGAACATGGTATTTTCAGGGGATACCTCCAGTAACACTCACACAGGCATCCTTCTACTACATGATAGATGCCAGGATTGTTTTCCATGTTGTAAGATAAACTGAAGGATGCATCAGGAAAAAACATATTAAAACAACATTGAAGACATCTCTGTGGAGAATTTATGAAATATCATTGTGAAGGTGTCTGATTGTCTAAGGAGGAGTGGACAGCTTATCTGCAATATGCATAATCACTGTTGCAGAAAACATACTAAAAATAATGACAGCTGTCAAGAGGAGATATAAAACAAAATAAGAGCTGAACCATGAAAAGTTATCCTTGATCATTTTAACTATAATAGTTCATAGATCAATATAGCTCTGAGTACTGACATCACCAGGTCCGGGCATAGCCAAGGCTCCCAGCAGCCTTGCCCCGGCTTGCAAAATTTAATCTTATTATGACCCAGTACCATGGGTGTCCACTAGGTGAGGGTGGGGAGCAAATAAGGCATTCAACCTCTTCCTCTGGATTGTGCATTCTCACCTATGGTGAGAGGGTTTGGAAGTTAAAACCTTATAGTCAATAGAGGATAATGGTGCAGTACAATAGTTTTATGTAATCCAAACTCAATGTACCCATCTAAAAGGTAACAGGGTTGCCACTAAAATATATTCTGTCCCCAATGAAATATTCCCCCCCCCCGGAAAATGTCAGCAGACTCCCATGCCCAGAGGATACCTGTCAGTGATTTTACTTTCACGGAAGTCATGCTTAGCAACTTGTAATAGATGTTGCCATCTTTCATGCCTCAATCTTTGCAGTTTACATTGAGGAGTGACTTTGAATCTGATTTATCATGTGAAACTCATTATCATTTATAAAAAAACTTCACCCATCCTCAAAGTTTTCTGGATGAACCCTGTCTATGCTGGTACAAAATGCTGGCAACGCCACTGGGTCTGAGCTACGCAGTGAATTCTTCAGTGAGATCATATAACTACTGCATAGTGACCCTGATGAGGGTGATTTAGGTAAGCTAATTTTGAAACTGGTATCTAGAGCAACCGTCAAATTAGCTTGGGTTTGATTTTCTGGATTTGTCTATTGATATACGTATTACTCAACTTTACTCTCTACATAGTTGAAATTCAAGTTTTCTGCACACAAAAAAAAATTCAATTTAAAAATCACAAAGTACAATGTAATGATTTGAATAGTGTAGAACTTTAATACATTTCCTATTCAACAGAGGACAGTAAGTTACAAGAAAGACTAAATTGCAACCATAACTGATTGATTTAAATTTATTCCTGCATAATTCACCAAACTTTCCACCCTAAATAAATATTTGACGACAAAGAGGGCAATTTTTCATTTTATACCGGTAAATTCAAGAAATAAAAGGAAGCTACTCCAAAATGATGAATTACAACAGATGGCTTGTAGTCAACATCTATCAACCAATATCTTAATTCCAAAGATTAGGCAACGATATGTGTTCTACAAATAGAGATAACAAGTTTCAGATTCATTTCCTGACAATATTAGATAGTTCAAAACGAGATGATAGTGGTTAACCCTGGTATCCAATAAATGAAATTATCAAATCAATCAAATTACAGCAAAACTTGATGAAAAACAAACTCTTGGATAGGTGTGTGTTCAATGTCAACAGTCACACAATGTAAATCTCACAGGGAAAAATGATGCTGTGACATTAGAACTGCAGGTGAAATTTTAGTGAGTAAATGGTGCACCTATTTGTGCTTATATCTCACCTCTTCACTTAATGATAAGAGTTGTCTTCTTGAAAGGTTCTTAGATTTGTTATGAGTCATAACTGTTATATTTGTTCTTGAAGTTATAGACTGTTTTATTTTCAGTATATTTGGGTCATAATCTACCAGCTAGTGTGTTCTAATTATTGATAGTTCTTTCCTGTGGCTTTTCTTTTAAATATTTTGTTGTTGTTTGTAAGGGAGAATCTATCAGCTGAAATATTTTCTATTCCTTTAATCATTTTTCATTGTATCTTCATTAACATCTCCCCGAATTCTTCAGTAGAGTTGGAGCCCAAGCATGACCTATGCATGCTGGCATAATGAAATGAATCTATAACGGAAAAATAATTACTTGGCAATTTTTGTAAAAATACGTTATATTAAGTGAGAGTAGCCTCCCTTTATATCTTGATTATCCCTATTAAAAGTCTTTTGCAAATCGTCGAAATAGATTAAAATAAAATAATGTCTTATACATAACATCGATTCATTTTTATCGATCAAAATGATACTTATGAATTATTTCTATAATTCAAATTGAAATATTTCTAATTGATTATTCTTGTAAAATTAAATAAATTAAAACATTACTCATTTTATTGAAAAGAATCCCTTGTTTTTTCCTCTTTTCGAAGTTATAATTCTCCAGAAACTTGACTAATGATTTTTGCCCGGTCACCGATGTGACCCTTTTAGATAAGATCAAAGAGTAGTATCTGTTCTTTGATACACTTTGGCGGAGAAGATATCAGTTGTCTGGGATTGTTTCCCACCCCGGTATCACTGACCAGCGTGCTCAGGCTCGTCCAAGAGCATCTACAGGATACGTCCTGTGAACCAAGTCAAACCTGCGCTAATGTCTTCGCAAAATCATACGCGAAGACTAGGAGACCCTAGTACTACAGGATTCGTCTAGTGAACCAAGTCAAGTCTGGCCCGACGTCCTCATGAAATCATACGCAAGGACCCTCAGCCCGCACGTTTGCAAACGTGCAGGCCCCCAACCTTAATCTCGAACCTGTATCACATTTGCAGTCGTGAGGATGCAAATAAATAAACTCTAGTCTACATCATTCAATCCATGCTCAAAAAATGAAAAACATTCATTAGTATCCAATAAAATAAAGAAGTTTGTGCATACCGTCCACTCGTGCATAAAGACTTCAGTTTCCGTAGCATTTGCTGTCTTATTTCGTCGAAATTCGTCCTTTACATACTGATCCCCAATGGCCTTAAAGTGAAGTGGAAGTCCACGGTGGATTTTAAGAATAGCTTTATACAAGGCCCTAACGCGAGAAACGTGGCTTATGTTTGTCATTGTATCTTTTTTCCTTGTTTGTAACCTCCACTTGAGAATATAAATACAATTTTTTAAAAATGTCCTTCTTTAGTTTCTCAAGCAGTGAGTTGAATCTTATTTTAAGACTAAAGGGGATGAATAATATTCATGACTTTCCATAACAAAACATAACCACGCCGACTACCTACAACATTACATAAGAACAGTTCAAAAAGTGTCTCGGAGCTATTCATAGAATAGGCATTTGGTCAAAATAAATAAGAATACTGCTTTTTACCTCCCCTCATTCAGAATTTTAAAAAACCTTTCAGCGATACGGTAACTAAAAAAATATAAAAAGAAAAAATATGTGAAATTTTTATACAAGGGGCGACCTTTGGTTCTATGTCGGTGGAAGGGGAAGCAACTCTCACTTGGCGAAAATTGATAAGCACTCATATTTATCGACATGGAGCGGAATATCGCTCAAGAATAATTATGGATGGAAAGCATACAATGGGCTACTAAATCATGTTGTAGTAAATTATGATATTAGCTTCGTTGATTCAAATGGTGTCATTGTGCACATGAGCAACATAGTCTGATATTAAAAGTAAAATCAAGTCAAGTAACGGAAATTACATGACACGTCGAATGGCTTGGAACACATGATTTTCATCGAGTTTTGCGGACAATTTTTTTTAATGAATTTCAAGTATTGGATTTGTTACTATTTTTCGTTTTATACAAATTATTGTTGTCAATAAATAATTCGTTACCCTTGTATCTTTGTAACTCACCAAGTGGGAGTTGCTTCCCCATTAATAACATCAAGTGAAAGCTCGTCGAAAATTATGAGGAATTGTATCAAAGACTAAAAAAAAAAGAGTAGACTCTATGGGAATACTTTACCGACATAGCTACTCATTAAATGGTAGGCAGTATTCACTTCCAAGAGAAGTGTTTCATTGCTTAGAGATTTTTCATCTTCTATAATAAAACATTAAATAAAATGAGAAAATAATTTGGTTTTCTTCGGTTTTTCCTGCCTTCTTTCTGATCATAGAATTCGTCTGCTCTTATTACAACATCGAAAATTGTAAAAAAAAACAAAACTAACAACAAAACAATATCAATGTTTATAACATTACATTTTTCAATAGGTTTTGTATTTTAAGAAAGTTTCATTACTGTTAATTTATAATTCGATGTATTTCTTGTTTAGAAATTTTATTGTGAGAAAAAAAACTTTCTATGCAGATACAAATCCATATTCAATTCTTTTCATGTGTATACAAAATTAAGTCGAAAGAAAGAATCTTTGTTTCTTGAAAGAAATCAATTGGAGACTTATTAAACAGAATTTATTTCAGAAAAAATACAAAAAGAAACACAAAAATACCGGAACTCTTTTTACTAGGGAGATCAATTTGTCTCTGCCAAAATTTGTGGCTCCGCAGTCGAACATGCATTAATCATATATTCCAAATACTCATAAAAATATTCTAAACTTATAATTATTTTCTATTATCTATACATCAGATTCGAAAACAGGTATCATAATCAATGGATAATCAATAAGCTCATTCATTTCGGTAATTTACACAAATTGTTGGACAAGGAATTATTCACTGCGTACTGCAGATTTCTGACGTCACGTGAAAGCTAATTGCACTTGTCCAGTGATGTCGGTTTGTTTCTGAGGAAGTCGTCCGCTTCTCGGGTGTTTCCTCTTTTCATTTTGCAGTTAAATTCTGCGAAAAAAAACCCATATAGAACATCGGGACAGACCGTACAGCAAAGATGTCAGATCGCAAGGCAGAGTTAGAGCGTAAGAAAGCTCGTCTTGAGCAGATGAGAAAAGAACGACAGGAGAAAGAGCAACGACGGAAGCAGAAAGATGTAAGGATGGATTTCTATTTTTCCCTACGTCAGGGTTGCCAAATTAGCCATTTTCGGCTAGATTTTGGCTGGTTCGTACAATTTAGCCGATAAAAATTTACTGTGGCCTAAAATCTGACTATTTGAAAAAAAAAAATAAATAAGGATAATAAAAGCAGCTGCAAAATTATTTTGAATAATTCGTTCTAGAGTTTTATTTTATAGTTATTCTAATTGATATGGGATTTGAGTGAGTATATAATATTTTTAGCTATAAATTTAGTTGAATATAGAAAGATTTAGCTATTTTTAGAGGCAGTTTCAGCTACAAATAACAGACCAGACTCGGCAACACTGCCCTATATCGTCGATAAAAAATGCAAATGTCAGTTCGTTTTAGTCGGTTATTTCGCTTATTCATCTGTTTTTGTCGGTTGCTTTTGTGTCTTTTGAATCATTTAGGATTTTATTTGTGTGAAGATCTGGAATTTATATTTTCTGTTGTCAGTCTGACTTCAATATGTTTTTTTTTAATCAAGTTGGGGGTGGCAGTCCCTGTTGATGTGTCTCGGATGTTGAGTGGCTGCTCATTTGCATAATTTATGCATGCCATGAATCACCGTTAACTACTCTCTCTTCATCATTCATTCACTCTCTCTTATATACAGAAAAAGCCGTTTATTATGATCACAGATAACGTTATCAGTAATCGGTTATCATCATCGAAATCAGTCTGTCTGAAACACTTTATTTGAAATCGAATTAGAAATTTCGTAATTTTTTCATTGTTAAAAGTTATTTTAACTTGTAATTTGTTACAATTTTTATAATTTTGCTTCATGTTTATGATCAGCCGGTCAATGTTATCTGTCTCTCTCGCAAAGTGATCACATTAAGTGCTCCTCACTTCTCTCTCTCTCTCTCTATCTGCATGTCTCGGTCGATTGGATTAATGAAATTAAAGCCATAGAAAATAATTTTAATAGACTGAATTATTAATTTTTGTACATATTTTGACTTATTTATTCATTTTTCGTTCAAAATTTGTATATTTCGGTTCAAGTGCGTCGTTTATATAGATTGAAAAAATGATTCTGACAACTGTCATTTATTATCCTTGTTTAAATTTTTTTTCTTTTCAAGTATTCTGTCTTTATTAGGCGATAAAACAACTGCCCTGTTCAATAAAAAAAATGACTTTTTTCGATCGAAATCATGATCCTTTCTTCAATCTATTTTGGTGTCGATGTTGTAATTCTTTAATCTAGAAGATTAAGTCAAAAGATGAACTATTTTGACAACTAAATTATAAGCAACAAATAAGACGAATGGCGAAAAAAAATTTATTGAGTCTTTTTTTCCTGTTGTTCTCTTGTCCATTAAAAAACAACAGATGAATGAGATGAATTATTTCTGTGATCATTCATTCATTACGCAATATATTTCACTGAAAATGATTTGGTTACACCATTTTTTCCCTCAAAGCCCTAGATTTCAGTTGGAAAGCTCGACTGATAATTTCTTTCTAGTAAATAAAAGAAAAAAAAGACCTGGACGTATCTTTCATTTATTTAAACGTGTTTTTGTAAATAACGAGAAAGATCAATGATCACCAATCTCGTCGAGTCAGCTCGTACTAAATGAAGACTAACTTCAAGTCCTTTACTGGCTACTTCTGTACAATTTTAGTAATAAAGCAGTCATTTATTTATTTATTCAAATTTAGGCTGACTACAACGTTCGAGGTAGACTCACTCGTTTGGGCTTTCAAGGTGCGGTCTGGGAGATTTTTAGGACTTTTATTTATTTTTTTGTTACATATTGGATTAGAATATGTCGTGTACAATGACTATGTAAAAACAGTCTTTTTAATTATGTTTATATTCAATATATTTTCATTCCGTGGTTCCTACAAATTGTTGCATCTACGAAAAATTTTACTTTGACCATGGATCGGATTTAAGTCTTCTGTCGAATATGTCAGTTGACTATTCATTTACTGTAAATGAGTAATTTTTTGGTTATTTAATCCAATATTTGAAATATTGAATGCGCCGATGTCTTTTGATGACTATTGAGATGAGAGAAAAACAATGAAAAATAAAATCAAGCCAGTTTTAATTACGAAAAACAAAAGGAATGCTTCATTAATTACACCATCATGAACTAGTGTTTTTTGACAAGGGGGACTTATGATTTGTTAATTTTACATTTTCGCTGCATTTTTGACATGTTATGTACTTGTTAATTATTTACTATGTAGCTGAGATTATTAATACTGTTACTTAGAAAAAATCAACCTTGACGATAAAACAGAAGAAAATTGAGAAGCGAATTGAGACAATTTTATTTATTGTACATCAGACATGTTCAACCTGTTGTAATCACCCCTGAAGCCATTTCATCTCCAATATTTTGTATCAAAATCATAATTTCTAGATAGACGATAAAAATTTCAACAAATGCATTAATTAGTTTAGTCAATAGCATCGTCATCATTTGTCTACCCACGTCACTGTCACTTTTTAAAAATATATAAATGAATCGATCTTTCTTTATCCTTTTTATTACATGAAGATTATCAATTAAATAACCTACACAAAGAGGAAGACAAGTTGTGACACTGTAAAAATCGTCATAAAACAACACTCCTGTCTTTTCTCGACTCGACCGACTTCTATTTCTATAATCGTCGTCGTATGTCCACTAATAAAAAATGCTTTTTAGTCTCTAGAAGAAAAAGTAGGAGATCTTGCGGTACTTAATTTTCTGTCCCATTGCTTCTATTTTTACCTTCTCTTCTTTAGATCGTTATTTTTTTGTATATTGGAGGATTTAAATTATATGACTTTAACCTTATAATGTGGATAGTTTTCCTCCTCTCTTGTGTAATCTCCACTAAAGACTATTAGTAATAGTATTACTCAACCAACTTAAGTAATAATACTGGCATAAGCTGCTGAAAGCTTGGGATTGGTTGTAGTACTTAAATATCGTATATCTTTTTTTTCTCTTGAATTAATCTATAAATATTTCAAATTTGTGTATAATAAAGAAAGGTATATTGTTATTTTCTTATACTGCGAGGTTCATTGAATAGTACGGTTTTTAATAAACGTGATATTAGGTTTACGGCGTACATATTGTACAGCATCTGCTGTTTGAAAAAAACTGAAACTAAAACATGAAACAAGAGAGCGGTTTTACTGGAACTAAATAACGATGTTTTCATAAATAAATGCATTTTTTCTGATTTTATTTTTTCAAATTCTGCATTCTGAATAGTAAACTAATTATTAATTAGCTAGCCTCTCTTCAGCACCATTCGTTCATTCATTGGAAGAAACTCTCTTACGCAATAAACAGTGAATCGTCAAAAAATTCTAAAAAATTGTTCTGATCAGCATCTAATCATCTATAAAACTTATTTCTTTATTATCGTCTTCAGAAAATGTAGATAATATTTGTCAATATTTATTTCAAGCGACTGAAGGTAAATGAAATGAATTGTGATGATCGTTGAGAAAAAATTTACCTGCTGATGCAACTGAAATAAGATATTCGCATAATGACGAATCTCTCTTGTCCCTACTTTCCTTCCAACTCAGAATCTCATGTCATGGCTAAATAATTCACATACTAAATTATGTAAATATCATTTTTATTAAGTCTTGTTCGACTTCATTGGTTTGTGCTGGACTGATCTGAAGTGTTTTGCGTATATTTGGGTGGTTGGGTGATATGATTACCTGATGCGTAAAATGTTTGATGTATCTCGGATTTTATAGATTTTTCGGCGATCTCGTAGTTTAACAACCCAAATTATCACGGTTGTTGGCATTCGGTCAGTTACAGCTAAATACTACCAAATCTAATTAAAAAAAATCAATTATTTTTTCGACTGTATCAACATTTTTTATATTGCTATTTTCATTCATGCAATTGGAGAAGATATCAATATCAGTTTTCAAAACCAAAAAAAGACAGTGTACTACTACCGGTATTAAATTAAATTAAAATTTTAAAAAATAGAGCTTTTTCATGTCTCTGCTAGAAAGAAAAAAGTCGAAATATTTGTTTAAGAATTGAAGATAAACAAATTTTATTGATAATTAAGTAGAATCTGCTGTTTTTGATTTAACTATAGAAGCAAAAAACACCAATGATCGTTGACACTGACAGCTTATTGACAATGGAGATCAAAAGCTTTTCCCCCCTCACCTATTTAGAAGATGGCGATCGATAGTGTAATTAAAAACTCGTGATTAAATTTTAACTTCAATTGAAGAAAGCATAACAGTAATTAATTCCTGAAAAACTTGATAAAGGCTGTGTCCGAACTGTGTTTAGGATGACTATCAATCAGTAAAAAAAAATAATTGAAAAAAATAAAATAAAACACTGGAGTCATTGAGTTTCTCTTCCAGACTTGAAAAAATCGTTGTCCATTTTTTTTTTCTTTCATTTCTTTTCTTCAAATTTTTCTTTTTGATTGATCGACATGGTTTCATCATAATTAAAAAAAATCCGTAAGTGGCCAAATCAATGGAAAAATAGAACAAGAATTTTGAAAATAATCAAAATAATCAAAAATTTTTTTTAAATCTCTCTAAAAAAAAGATGTTGATTTTAAGATTTTTTTTTTACCGAAAATACCCCTAAAATATAAGTTGGTTAATAAAAAAGTTGTAAAGGAGAGTAATATTTTACTTAATTTTCCAGTCTTCAACTTGAGTGAGGCGTATTTACTGAATATTCTCACGCTCGTTTTGTTATAAGGTGAACAGAATTTCTACAGACTTATCTTTTGTGTAAAAATTAAGATGGCCCAAAAATTATAAGTAAAATATATCACCGAATAAATTAAGCAGAGGTGCTTTAATTACAAGGAAAAAATATTTTTCCCGAAATTTGGAATCGAAACTTATTGGAAAAAAATTTTTTTTGTCCTTAATTAGATAAGTATTGAAATGAAAAATAAATAAAAAAGTATTTGATTTTTGGTAAATTTAAAAAAAAATGAACATGTTTTGCATGTAAAAATTGGGAAAAATCATTCTAATGTAAATTTCAACCTGAAATATTTTGTTTACATTGTCACATGTTGACTCAATCTATTTCCAAAAATATCTCCAGTCCTATAAGGTGTACACAAATAATTTTTGTGTCAGATTTCTTACAGATTTTGATGTTCTGGGTCTTTTTGTAGCAAGGGGTTGATTTCCTGTAATTTTGTGTACGCAGTGCCAGTAGATGCTTAACTTCCAACTACAGTGAAATAGATGCATTTAGAGTCAAGTTAAAATAGCTGTGGAGTATTTACTTTTATTTTTGGATTGTTTTACCCTTAGTCTCAGCTAAATTTTTGTTGTAACTGTGTCTGTATGGAAGAAAAGTGATTAAAAATGATGAGATGATAAAATCCAAAACTTGACATTTCTTTTTGCTCATCCTTTTTTATGAATATTTTTTCTTGTCAATGAAACTGACCTTTTTGTGTAGATTTTAATTCTAATTTCTAAACATGCTATACTCACTGATCAGATTCTAATTGAAGTTTGTTTATTTTTTCTCCAAGTATCGAATATCTATAATGTTATAAAATATGAAGACATTGTCGTTTTGTTTCTTCAAAAGCTATTGCATCTTCAAATTCTTTTTTTTATATATTTTCTTTTAAGTACCAAATTCTACAACAATGACATCTTTTTTGTTCATTTTTCTAATCAAGCCATTGCACTGTAAAATTTTGTAATTTTTTTCATTTTTTTTTTCTTTCTCAAGAATGACCAGATTAAATTAAGATTCTTTTCTTGTATGAAGTGACATAGACTCCTTCAGTGAATAGATAATTTACATAAATTTGTATTATTTTGAAAAAAAGTTATGATATCTCAAAAATTAGCCATAGGATTTACAGTCTAAGATGTAAACTTTTTTGTATCTGTATATCCTCTTGTGTAGTGTTTCTTTCTTGTGTATCACCAGTGTGGAAGTTTTAGAATTCCGATACTATTGTGGTGAACTACATTTTTTGGACAAGTTATTTTACGAAATAGTTCACTGTTTTATCTGAAAAGCAGTTCCTCTATGAAATGGATCTTGAAGTTAGGAATCTGTTTCTGATATCAGGGTGATGGTGGATTTGTTATCTATGACTGTGACCTCTGTTCATTGTTCTTAGTGCTCTTTGTAGTATAAATGAACTCTGTTTGCATCTCTTACAGTGATCAGAGCATTGTTATATCTGCTCAGACTGTAAGATGAAAACTGAATTTTTAAATCATATTTTGGTAATTCTGCCAGCTTATCATTTTTGAAAATCTTCTTTCTCTCAGGTTGAAGACCCTAAAGCAGGGAAACAGCCACAAGATTTAAGAGCAGAAACAGAGGCCTTGCTGCAAGACTTGGGAATACCACCTGGTGGTTAGTATCTTTTATCTAAATTGGGCAAGTATGCTTGCATGATTATTGATAATTATCATTACATAATTATTATCATTAGAAACTAATAGTATAATCTTTTGTGTTTCTTTATTTATTGCATGACAAAAGAATCTACTTTACAACATTTAGAATATTGTATTTCCTGGTGTCAAAGGTATATTTTTTTTTTCCCCCCTGAGATAAGTCTTGAAAATTTATTCTGCATCCTATTGGCCAAAGGTTACTTAAATTTTATGTTTATTTTCTTTTCTTTTCTTTTTTCAAAAAAGTCAAGATTGGGATGTGTCCCTGAAGTCAAAGCATCCGCGATGCCAGGAAATACATTGTCTTTCAGTATTTATTTTCAATGTGTTTAACAGTTTTAGATTATTCAATCTCATGTTTATATTTTGATACTGAGAAGTCTAGATATTTCTGAATACTTTATTAATCCCTTGATAATTGTTTCATTTAGAGTTTTTCTCACCAACTATGGATGAATAGCAGGGCAGTCGGAACTCTTTAGCCTTGTAAGGCAGTTCATCTGTGGCATTGCGCTAGCATCTCGGCTCCGTGAAATCCAACGATTGGTCTCAATGGATTGTTTGAGAAATTGATGATGAATTGAAAATCCTTGCCTCATGTGTTGTGCAACATGGGAGCTTGAATGATTCATAGTAATCAAAAAAGATTTGAATTGCTTGATCTGATGCTAATTCAGATTTTACGTTTGTTTATGTAATTTGAAATCATTCTTGAAATATCAGGAAAATCACTTGAATTGGTTTACATTTATTGACATTTAATTACGAACTTGACTTGATTTATTCATTTTTATCAGATGAAGCATTGTTAACTATTATTAATTATTGACTAATTAGTGGACATGAAAACAACAATATGGCACCTAACGATTGGGGAAGGATGAAGGATGAGTTTGAAGTTCAGATTTGATTCTTTGCCAACTGTATGAACTCCTGTAGCTCAGTCATTAGAGCAGTGCTATACATTGGTAGCTTTCCAAGGTGAAAAAGAGGTTTCAGTCTCACCTTGAGCCTATTCTTCATTTCCAATATGCGCCGTTAACACACTGCAGTAGACTGACGGTGCTTAGTAAGTTGCAATAAATAGCAGCTAAATGGATTTAAGATGAAAGAAAATACTAATCAAAAATTAATAATGGTTACTAAGCCTAAGCTTGAATAATTTCGATCACCTTCATTCACTTTCTCCATGTTTCAGACATACCCTTCAAATTATTGCAGTGAACAACAATGAATTCTGTTGAATTATGATTTTTGATATAAGTTAAATTTTCTCTAGGGATGGCAATTGGAAGAAAATAAGGTGTTCTTTGTATTGATACTTAAAACCAAACCCATACATTACTAACTTGAAAGTGAGAAGTGTTCATAGAGACACTGTTATTATTTGAATTTGTTAACTAATCAGATTAAAAATTTCATTGATTTATACAGTAATGAAGATTTTAAATGAGTGTTCAGATTTCTCCTGCTGTCTAAAATGGAGTATAGTGAAGTAATTACCATTAATCTATGTGGGGGAAAAATTATGTTTTTTTTTTGTTTTTTTTGTTACTCAAAAATGATGATGGTATGTTTGGCTGAGTAATTGGAGGTACTAGAGACTGGGGTTGAGGAGAGGGGGAAAGATCTGAGTTGCCTCTATAATGACTTGCTGCAAAACAAACACTGAACACAATTTTTTTTTTTTTTTTTAAATGAAAGCAAAAAAGTGGCATAAAGCAAACTTTCAAAGGGCAGGGGAAATATTCATATAATATTTTGATTTCTTTAATTCTGCTCTGTATCCTACAAAATGGTTTTCCCATTTGAATCATTCTACAGAGTCTATCAGGGGAATATTTTCTAACACTTATTTTTTTGATGAAATGATTATCAGGAATAATATGAAAATCTATTGGCATAAATAAAAAATAGGTAACTCCAGATGATGAAAAATCTTGGTACTTTCTTTCAGTACTGTTGGGATACCCCTCTGAATCTACCCCTTGATGGGGTGGCAGACCTCTACACCTCGTTGAGCATCTGTCTAGGATGAAACAGAAAACCTATTGCTGTTGTTTTGCTTTGAAGGGTGATGATATGTAAACCCTTGGTTTAAAGAGTGGGGTTGGTCACTCACATGCCACCCTTCACCTCAAGACTTCATTAGTGCAGGCTTAAGAGCTATTCCATGACCTGACTTGTGGCCAAGTTCTTCATCTGCTAAGCAGTGCCATGAAAATGATGACTATAAGATGGGTAGTGGCTAATTCTCATAGTGATAAGCATTGCTGAACACTTATTTATTATGGATATTTCGATTGATTTCCATCAATTTTTAGGCTCATTTACTGAAAATAAATGTTTTGCATTTTATTTGCAAGACGCATGTAAAATCAACTAGATGAGCCTAGTTCTTACTTCTACTGAGATTGTCAATAATGCCTGAGGGGGACATATGAATCTATCTCCTATTCCCCTAGCTGAGTGTAAAATAGCACATGGGGAAGTGAATGATGCCTTTCCAGGGCTTGTCACCTATATGACTGTATCACATATTGCCAACCAGTAAGAACTAGCCAAGACAGTGAGAGAGAGACATGATATGTGCAGCCTGGGTAGGCACAGTTAATACCATAGCCAGCACAAAGGCACTACTTTACTATCAGATGGTTTTGGATTAATTCAAATCCTGAAACCTCAAGTATTGATGCTTCAGCATTTTATCTAAAAATTTATTTACATTTATTGTTAAGGTGGAAATTGATTGGAGTTTATTTTTTGTTAGGGGGATTAAACATTGATAAAATCAGATACTTTTTTTTTTTTTTTCAAAACCATTAGGAAAATTTATGATGACTAGTAATTTTCTCTAATATTTTGCTAAACTTCAGCTGGAAAAATTCTCCATTCTTTTCGAAAGGATATTCTAAGCAATTATTTAAAGTGAAAGCTTGACACATGTTCGTCAGATTATTGTAAGATGAGTTGCATGATGATTTTTGTCTGAATTTCTTAGATAAGGAATTATCATTAATATACACTTACTCCATAGTGTCATCATCCTAGTTGTTATAGTCGCAGTGTTTCAGCCGTTGTTTGTACCCTCTGTGATATCCTATGGCATGGACAGTGGAATGAGAACAATCTGCCCTCGTGGATTGAATAGAGGATTTGGTTTGAAATTCCTTGAAGATTACCAACTACAACAGACACCTGGAAAAGGCTGGGAGGGTACCATGACCGAAACGTTGTCACTATAACAACCAACTTGTCAGTGTATAATAATGAATTGCATGATATCACAGAATCATACCTGTATCCAGATGTTTCTCCATTTGCTCCTTTCTAGAAAATATCCATTATTGATTTTTTTAACAGGTGAGTCTGGTATTAATGATTTGAAAGTGTTGCTTAACTCGACTTGACTTTCTTTCAGCTATATTTTATTTTACTATGTTTTCATGTCTTCCATCCCTCATGAAGTTTGGAACAGACTTGGTAACTAATTTCTCTCAATATGGAAACTTTCTCCAGAAGCATGCTGTTTACATTCACATCTAGGCTATTCAAACGGTTCCACAATTGCTTTCAAGCTGCTCAAAGTGAAGTCAGAGTTTAATTAGAAGTCACTCGTATGCAGAAATTGTAATATTTTTAGATATACATTGTTAAATATTGTCTCTAAACAAGTATGTGAATTTTTTCTCTATTATTTTTCCTCCCTTGAAAGCTGAGAGAAAAAGATTATTTCCAGCATTGAGCTCTAAACTATGACTTCACTCTTCTTCCTCAGTTAGTTCCCCCTTCAGTACAACCTACCGTTTACTTGAATCTTCTCGTTTTCTTTTGGTGGTTGGCTCTCGGGCCTCGAAATAAGCTGAAATCGGGCTTATTTGGAATGATCAGCAATTTTATTATTTGCTTCACATTTATTATGAGTATTCTATTTTTTTTTTTTTTTTACAGAAGAAAAGTATCTATCTATCAGTTTCTGAAATGAATTATCATTATACATTGATTTATGCAGATTTGTCTTAATCTTGGTTGTTTTTATATTCACAGTGCATCGACTGTGTATTCTCTGGCCTGCTTCAGATGTCTATTTGGTTCTTATGTAAATTGTCCATACTATTTGAGGATATCGTGTCATATTCTTAAATTATAAGTATCTTTGAGGTTTGAATAAATTAAGAGAATGACAAAATCAAAATGCTAAAGTGTCGAACCTGAACCTTAGCCTTAAAGTTGAGACAATGTTCCACATTATCCAATCTAAAACAGCTACTGTTCTTCATTTTTTTAATTTTTTTAATTTTTTTTTTCCCCTCCCAAAGTGAAAACTTGTGCCAACAAACTGTATTCACGTCATACCCTGTATATGTGAGGTGGTATATTCAGGAGAAACTGGCAGGCCTATCAGACTGGAAGAGCATAAAAAAGCCATTATCAAAGGCAAAAATGGGACAATCTGGGATAGCTGACCATATCTGGAGAGTGGGAGGATAACTCTATCTTCTCTGGGAAAAAGTGCCGATTATAGTCTGGGAACACACTGGAAACTGAAAAATCAAAGTAGCAGCATACATCAACATGTCAACTGAATGTATTAGTTGGACAACTGTAGAGTTCAACCTGATGTGGCTTCTGCTACTCTGCAGGAACAAGGTATGGAAATTCAGGCCTAACAATGAAAGGAAATGAAAACTCTCAAATCCTCTGCTGCTACCTTTTTGAGAGAAAATTCTGTTTAATACCATCACGTATAGATAGGTGTCTGTTTAATACCATTTCATATAGATAGTACACCTGAAGAAGGCTGTAGAATGAATTGGCCAAAATGTCAACAACTCTAACTATGAATTCAATCGTCCAAAAAAACTCTCTGAATGTAACTATATTATTTGTATGCAGAACTTGTCGGTTAGAAAATTCATGAATCTGACTGAAAATTAGTAAAACTTTTCATTGGTCTCGTTTTAATTTTGTCAAATGTGAAAAAATTGTACAATATTTACATCTTATATAATACTTGATAGCTAGTAAGTTATTAAAGAGATTGAAAACTGGGTGTATTTAACAGCCTCAATTTTTTTTTTTTTTTAATGTTTTTTTATTTATCACATCTTCAACCGCTCCAATAATCTGTTGGGATTTCTGAGATTTATTTGGACAGTCAAAATAAGAACCAAAAAGACTCCTGAAGAAGGCCAGAGGGTACCTGGCCGAAACTTTGTGAATATAAAATCAACCAACAGTCTGAATGCATCAATGAAGTTTTTGTGACTTAAATCAGTTCACATGGTTTTTGTCTTTTGTACAGAGAAATAATGTTACATAAAGGATTAGTAAATATTTCTCATTTCCTTTATACTTACTTCATTCTTACATATATGTAGATAGATTTTTTTATCATTCACACGAACACACACATGCACAGTCTAATCATTCAAGCCTTATGTCAATCTAATGATGTTTGAAATGATCAAGTAAAGATACCTGAAACCTAATTTTCATGAAATCACAAAGTCCAATGCCAAATGTATTTTAGTCATTCATGGTATATCTTGTGTAGGATCAGAGCGTAGCTACCTGGCCTTTGGGCCAGGATGCCAGTATAATATCTGTTCCTCTGTCATTATATTGTCGTCAGATGAGATGTGGCTAAAACAGGTAGAGCCTAGTTCTAGGGATTCCGATCCTTGGGCAGCAGCTCCCCATTGCACTATAAGGGGAGATTATGAGTTGTCCTGATGCCTTTGTGACATGAGACTCGGGGACTGGACAATTTTTGTCCTTGCCTATATGTACACAAGGTTCCCACCCCTGACATTAGACCAACTTTGTGCTATATTCCATCCTTATAGGGTAGTGGTTATGTACTTTCATTGAACATTTTTGCAGCTTTTAACTTATTCCCTGATTTCTTATTCTTTTCTGCTCTGGAATAAATTGATACAAACATTTCATTCATATATCTTATTTCGCGAAGCCAAGCCATTCATATATATGTATATACTCATGCGGTCTCTTTTAAAATAGCTGTTAGCATGAATGAACATATTCTCAGTGAACAAGCTGCTTTTACCTAAGCTTGTCAATCCTTGCTTTTCACAGCAGCCATTTAGCAAGAAGAAAGTAATGCCCAACAATTCTAAAAATTATATTGAAGCTTGCTTTTTTAGCATTTTAAGAAACCCTTTGTATGTAAAACTTCTAGGTAAGTCAAAGCACTTAATTCAAGAAAATTCAAATTTGTAATTTGCCTACACATTGCTTTGATCTCTCTTTCTTGTTGTTTTTTTTTTTTTAATAAAGTGCCTATTTTTGTCAAATAATATTAGTATTATGCTAATTAAGGGACTTTCAAAAAAATTTTGCTAGGAAAATTGAAGACTTGATATTTTGATCTTTCATTTATCTTTTTATGAACTAAGTACAATGTGAAATGACCTTTCTCCCTCAATCAGTACAGAAATTTCTACACCACATCTTGCCCCTGACATTGCATGACATACCCAAACACAAGAATTTAGTTCTGCATGAAATATATTTCCTGATGCCAACTCAACTAAAAAAAAACACAGAAAAAAAACAACATAATTTGACATAACCTTCTGTCTGAATTTTGAAGATGAGGAATTATCATTATACAGAGAATCCTTGATTATCTGAACTACATGGACGGGGAGTATTTTATCAAGACAACTGATCTGAACATAAAAAAGGAAATCAAACTGAACGTGACCATGAAATTTCATTCGGCTAATTGATGTTCAGATAATTGAGGGTTCTGTGTATTGATTTATTTTCATTTCTCATCATGGTTGTTTATCTGCTCATAACATTTCAGCTGTTATACCCTACAGCCTTCTAGGTACCAGCCATAATCAGAATTTGAAAAAAGAAGTTTGGTACAACAGCCAAAACATTGTTAACAGATGCACAACCAAGATGAGGACAATTTGATCACAAGAGGAACCTGAAGAAGGCTGAGAGGTCCCTGAGCTGACATGTTAGGAATAGATAACCAAGCAAGATGAGAACAATAGTTGTTTTTAAAAATCCATGTATATTGACGTAACCTTGTTCAATCTTGTCTCTAAATTATAACTTTTAAATTTCAAATTGATTTTGGTTAAAGTTTTTGGAACAAATATGGCTTATTTATTTATAAATTCAGTTTTTTCTCCTATTCTTCAATTCTTTCATATATCATTTGGTACAGGTGTCTACAAACTGGGCTTGTAACAAATTTCTCTGATGTAAATATTCTGTTCAAAAATATCCTCAAAGATTTCGAAACAATAATATTTCTGAAATAATGGCTGAATTTTTTATCCAACTTTTAAAAGTTTTGGAATTGAGTTCTAAAAGTGCCGTTCGTAAAAAAAAATCTCCTTATTTATACTCTTCTAGAGATTTTTGTTCATTTGATTTTTGCCATTTTGCAATATTGTTCATCAACATTTTATTTCATAAAGAAAAGTTTTAGGGTGTATCAAAAGTATTTTTGTATATAAACCTCTTGAAAGATGCAGTATGTTTTTTGAAGCTTATATAATGCTCTACGTATAGTTTCTTTTGATGATTCTGGCTCTTGAAGGTTTTGCCTGTTGGTGCCTATGTTCTCCTCTACCGTGTGTTTTAAACCATCATAATTGACAACTATTGGTTGTCCACTACTGGACTTTATAACAAGGGACAAATCAGCACCCTTAAAATGCTTAAATCAGTTTTGAGCAATGCAGTCAGATATTTTTTTTTTTTTTTTTTTTTTTTTTTTTTTAATTTCTCTCCACTTTCCAAATTCTATGAGCAGCATCAATAGCTTTGTGACAGTTTAAAATAATGTCTCAAAATTGCCAGAATCTCAATATTTGTATCTACCATTATAGCATCTGAAACAAAAGGCACTGCTGATTAGTATTGATAATGATATATATAACAATAATGAAATAGTGGAGTCTCCAAAAAGAGCTTTGGAATAAAGGTTTAAAAAAACAAAAATACTTCCGATACACCCTGATATTTTCATAACATTGAATAAAGCAAAATATCACTATTTTTTCAATGAGGTTTATGGCACAGTGAAAATTGAACTTAATTAAATGCTAGTGCAATCTGATAATTGTAATGCACTTTTTCTCAAGATTATTAATTCAAAGATTTTCGTTGACAAGATTTAAAATACAAATTTGCCCAAAAGTAAAATTGAAATTTGAAGATGAGAAATTTATAGCTACTAATTAAAAAGAATTTATTCTTCATTTCATTTTATTTTATTTTAGATTAGATTGTTCTGGAATTTTTCGACTTGTAATTTTTCATAAGATGTTTTAGATAATTTGTGATGTGTCAGTTTTTATTTATTCATTTTTTTTTTTCTTTATCAGAAGCAGGAAATCGAAGTGGCAGCTTGAGTCCGACTGGACTAGAGCAGGACCAGTCAAGAGTAGTTGTTACTGGTGGAAAGTAAGTTCTTCTTCATCAAATAAAAAAAAATTTCTATCTTTTTTTCTTAATGTTTTTAGAAAAATTTAACTATCTTGATAACTTTCATTCTATTCTAATCATTTATAAGGTATGTTTGATTGAAATAGTGTGCAAAAATGAAAATATGATTTCCTGTGAAGAGATTTATTCTTGTTTGTAGATATTCATTGGAACACAAACTGTGAACAATTACGTTAAACGCATTCTCAGTCAGAAACCACCAGAATGCTATTGTCACTTGCATCCAATTTATAAAACCTATTCTAATCCTGGGCAGAAGGCTGGCGAGCCACTTTTCGATCCTGTGCAGATACTATGATTTCAGGGAGAAGAGCTGATCCATTCATGAATACACCTGTCTTATCTTTACTAGTGTAAAAATGATACTGCTGTGCAACTTTGAGCCAGTTATTTTTTCAGAAATAAAAGTACAGTAATACTTTGAATAGTGTGGGTTTTGATGTAGTACGATTATGGTATTGCTGTGAAACTAGAAGCTGAAAAAAACCCACATTGAAGTATAATAAGACTTTGAACGGTGCAGTTTTGAACAGTATGGATAAATTTCAAAGCCAAAATGTTCAAGATGTTCAGTTACCATTGAATGTTCTATTCAAATTTGTTCCTTCAAAATTATCTTCAATCAGCAGCATGAGAAACTAATTCAGTGAACAAAATTAGTTTTCATTGGTAGAACTTGAATTTTTTTTTTTTTTCAATGAAAAATAATCCATCTTAACTAGATGAATATAGTCCCACAAAACGATGTACAAAATATTTCATACAATCATTTCTTTGCAGTAACTGCACTGTATAATCCTTTCAACTATTGAATCAGATTTGGGGCTTTTTGATGTTTGAACTTATATACACCCCACCGCCTTGTAGGGCTCTAATAACCTGAGATAGATGAGGAATTATTGTTATCCACTGATTTACTCTGACAGGTTTCCACCCCAAGATTGTTTTATGGTACTCATGGCCTAGTGGATAATTGTTTAAGTGTACGTTGTAACCTGCCTGGTAGATGAGTTCTATCCTTGGTTTGGGCAGTGTAAAAAAACATCATACTCCAGTTCAGTGGAAGAGGCAGACAAGCAACATTGCAAGGCCATATTATTTAGGGAGAATTAACGGATATGAGATATCCTCTAGCGCTAACAACAAAATGAGACCGATCTACCCCTGGGTATTGAATAAAGGGTTTGGGTTGAAAGTCCCTGAGGTTTCCAATTGCAGTAGGCACCTGAAGTATTGAAATATAAAGATATGCTTGGCTAGGGGACCTAACTCCAAAGGTATATTTTGCAGTTTATCTTTGTTTGTAAAATCTTTGCACAGCATTAACTTTGATAATGTTAGGATGTTTTTAATATGACAGGTTTTTTCCTTCAGTTATTATGAAAAATGTTCTTATACATAACATAATGAATAATTTCTCTACTAAAATTGTGAATTTCAGTATAAAACCCCGAGTGAAATTGAGTGTATGCAAAGTGAACGAAACCACAATTGCGCCAAGAGAAAATGTCACATACAGTAAAGAAACACAAACTTCAACTGTTGAGACAGGAGATCGTGAAGGTCAGTTATTTCTCTCTGCTTCTAATTTTGCTGATAGTATTTTCTGTTTTCTTAGCTAGAAATTGTAAGATTAAGTTGATGCGCTTGAGCTGTATGATACAATTGTTTTTTTTTTTTTGTTTTTTCCAAATTATTTCCTAGCTAATTCTATCTTGATTTGTACTGACTACTTTCAGTTGTTTAAATAATATATTTTCTTTTTAGATTCACAATTTAAAAAAAATAAGTTCATTTTCTTTACTGATCTTTGTGCTATGATGTGATGAGCCTGTTTTTCTTTTTTTTGTTTTTGTTTTAAGAATTTTTTCTTTACTAACCCATTCCCAAACATCCTTGTCCTACTTACTGTGTTTTTTCCCCTACTAACATATTTTGCTGAAATGAATCTACCTCATCAGACAAGCTGGCCGTATTTTAAGGTTTATAATGTATTCACGAATTGTATAAAGTGTATTCTTTGATATTTTCACTTATTCTATGAACTTATAAAATTATTGATGCTCAAAAGTAGGACTAAATGCAAACCCGTGTATAGCATCAGTATTAGTCATATAAGTAACCCTTTCAAGACTAACCTGTGGCAGGGCTTGACCTTTTTTTTTGTTGGACAATAGTGTTTGAATTTTGCATTGTCATGTTAATTTCAGTCATACATGAACAGACATAAGTTACAGGCTTTCAAAGTTACTAAGTACATGAAATCTTGGCAACCTTTAAAAAGAATGCAAAGTTTTGATAGTTAATGCCTGAATTGAAATGTCTGACTTCTGGAAGACATCCATGGGACATATATATCCCAGTAGTCATAGTAATCTACAGATATATATGTCCCAGGAGTCATGAAAGGGTTCAATTTTATTTTAAATAAAATATGATTTTTTTTTCCCCCAATATCCGGATTTGCACCAGATTAAATGAGCCTTTCTTTTATAAATTCAGAATATTGTAGCTTCAACTTTGAATCTCAAGAATCAAATAATGTGAAGAATGTGGGCTTCAGTATTTTTTCACTGACTTTTTCATATTTCTGGTAATACTGTCACTTACAAGAATTTGGCTCATTCTCTGCTGTTTGAAGCTATTCAGAATGTTGGAATAAAATTTAATTTATTACTAAATGATTTTATTTTTATTTCTGTGTCGGAAAAAAAAATCTTTAAATGTACTTTTGTATCATTCTTGTAATTCTTTCTTTTAAATTCAAATTTTGATAGATTTTCCTCACTCTTTTGCTTAGAACTATTGCTTTTAGCTTTAATTTCTGGGGCTTGAAGAAGTAACTCACTTTGGAAATAATGCAGGCTTGTATCTCTTTTTCCCATTCTCAAGATGTATAATGTTGGAGGAGAAAAGGTTTGCCCTTTTTACTTGATTATACTCCTAACACGGGCTGAAGAATGGATTGGCTGAAATATTTAGCTGACATTAAGGATGGGAAGAAAAGATTTGAGTCCAAAAACAAAAGTTGGAATGTTAATGTCACTTCTCTAAGTTAAGGATAATGCAGGCACGTTCCCACCCTCAATGAGAGAGAACTTATTTGTGGAGACGGAACAAATTTTTCCCTGTAGACTCCACATGGAGCATAAGCTTCAGTTCCAGTAGTAAGTTTTATGGGATGGAATTACTAGACCACATCCAAGACAAACTACCTTACGGTGCTTAAGGAATCCAACTGTGCTGTTATTTACCCATAGCTGGGGGTAGAAGAGGATGCATGCTTTTCCAAAGGGCTTTAGTGCAAAGTAAATATAAGCAGCCTCGGGTGAATCTTGAACTTGGTTCATCAATTGCATTTTTTTGTGCCAGTAACCACTATGCCTCTCATCTTACCTATGAAGAAGCAATAAATTAAGATTTTATTTTTTAGCAGATAGGCAGGCTAAATTTACCCACATTTTTTATTTTGGTTAACATCAACAAATCATAAATACTTCTTTAAATCATATGAATTATTTCCTGTGAAAATAATTCACAAGTATATTTTAATTTCGATGAGGTGACTTTTTTTTTTTTTTTTTTTTTAGAAAACAATCTTTTATTTTTTAATATATACTGGAGGCTTTGATGCATTATTTAGTAACAAATATCAACTTGTATTTCTGTGGAGTTTGAACTTTTTTTTTTTTCGCATTCTCTTACTTCAAGACTTAATATTTCACCACTTTGAAACCTGTTTATTGTGAAATAAATGGGTTCTGTTTTATCAATTTCATCTCGAGTTTCATAAAAAGTGACTAAACTTGTCAAAGTGGAAGAATCCATTGTTTCAAATGGTGGATAGGAGATATTTTTTATCAGCAAAATATAAATTTTATCATACTCTCATTATAAAGAAACAAAGAAAAAGTCACACCATTCACTATAGATAGATTCTAGTCACATTTTAAAACCATACAAGTTATCACCAAAAATACTTTCCTAAATACAAGACAGCAAACATATTTATCTGTGAATATTCTTTGGCTATTTTCTTTTAGTTATAATTTACTCCTACATTTGATTGTAAAAAAATTACTGTAAATTATATTTTGTTTTGATGGTAACATTGCAGCGACTTTATTACCGGAGCATTCCGATTTTTGATGGACTGCCTTTAACCCTTTCTGCACACTCTCAGCACATTCACTGCTACCTTGGATATTTTTACCCTGTACATATGCCATTTATGCTTTCGTTTGTTAACCATTAGAAATTGCTATCTAAGACTACTTATGCTATGGTTAACTACGAAGGATGACACTTATACGCACATTCGGCACTGGCTTTGTTTTAATCACCATAGTGCCACGAGATAAATTTGTGCATTAACCTCATTTCTTTACCAAAAAACACCTACAAATTATGTGCATTGGAAGCAGTACCCAACATGCTTCTAGAGGCAAATGTGGCGGTAAGCATGTTGATATGAAAACATTCCTTTCATCCTTTCTTTACACTTTACACATTGCTTACTAAATTTTAAGATCTCTCTGAGAGTATTTAGCGTGTCTTATATTCAAAACTGTGGAAAAAAATTTCAGGAAGTCCTTATCAGGTTATCAAAATTATGAAAAGGAATTAACTTCAGAATTTCATCTACAGTTTTTCATCAAAATTCAATCCTCACAATCATATTTTAATTCTTTGGTTTCTTTCTAGTATTTTACCAGTTGTGTATGAAATTTTCAAGTAAGCTTTTTTGGTACTTTATTTCTTTTACTTGAGGTCTATAATATAGGATTATCTTTTTTCATCTTCATCAGGATATTCATTCTATGAAGTTAAAAATAAAGTCTGATTAAAGAAAATCTTTAGGCAGTCTTGGCTTTACAACCAGCTTGCTTTTATAGGTTCTATTACTATTTGCTGTCTTTTTGATCAATACAGTTATAAATATTAAATATTTGAAATTGAATTGTATATCTCCTTATCCATCTTTTTATAATCTGAAATTGCTTATGTTAAATATGTTTGTCCCTCAAAGACTTACTTATTGTGCTTATTTTAGCCTCATCTGCCTGTTCTGGCTTCCTTAAATAACATCTTTATACTCCAGCTTTGAAAAGTACATAAACTGTGGATACCTTCTTTTTTTTTTCTTTTTTTTTTTTTCAAAGCTATGTTTTCATCTGTTCATGTTTTAGAAAAATAATGATTTTGTAAGTTTTAATTTTGTGAAGAATTTTCCATCTAATTTTTTTTCTCATTCATGTTTGATAATGGAATTTCTGCTCTGAACCTCATCATAGTCAATAAATATATAATAATTTGTAATTATTTAGATTACATCCTATTTTAATAGGATTTATCGCAAGAAGTTAATTTATTTCAAGAAAATTTTCTATTTCCATTTCTCAGAAAAGACCTTGAGTATTAGTTTTGAAAAAATAGAATTAAATGAATCTGAATTTTGTTAGAGTGGGATTTTTAATCATTGTATTTTACTTGGTTGGACTATTTTCCTCATCCTTATTTATTTTTCACAACATTTCATCTGTGTATTCTCTAGTCTTCGACAGTTGTCACTTATTCAAACAACACTCAAGGAAGGCTAGAGGATACTTGGCTGGAACTTAATGAAAAAATGAAAAACAAAGATGAGGAATTTAGTTTGGCTAAACCATATACAATAAAATGTTCAGTGTGTTTTTAGATATTCTGGCATGGGTTTATGAATTGATGGGAATTTGAAAAGCATCCTTGATTCCCCCCCCCCTCATACACTGAAGAATATTGATATTATCTAATATTGGAATGTTCTTGAGATCTTCATCTAAAACATCCGTCTTTCTATTCTCACAAATTCTTTGCCTGCCATTTTGCCATTGAAATTTGCAGCCTTTCTACAAACTTCCAATCTCGTAAATAAAGCTTCCCTTGTGCTACACAGTCTTCCAGCCTCTTGTCACATCCATTGTTGCATATATCAATAGACTCTATTTGTAAACACTTTGCCCTGCCAATGCTCTCCATATGTTGCTGATGCTGCTGCCGCTGTTGCCATCTGACACAGAGTAATCTGAAAACCATTCTCATGGCATTCATTTCTGTCCACTTTACCATCCATGTAGGCAACCGATATGGGAGCAAAGGATCCTCCTCCAGTGAGTAAGCCATTTCCAAAATGAATTCCTTCGTAATTTCCTTTGTTTCATGACTTTCATTGGAATGTGCCATTATAGATGGAAATACATCTAGATTCTAACAACCAGAGCATGAATCTCCGCAAGGATTTGCAACCCTCCTTTTCTATCTTTGGAAATTCAATTCTTATGAAGCCAAAGATCTATTTTCACTCCATGTTCAGAAACTAAAAAAAAAAACAATTTAAAAAAAAAACCTTCATATTTTCTCATGTAAAAATATCATTGAATGTTTAATTACATTTTACATTTATTCATTCATTCCGCCTCTGTTTTATTATATATATATATATATATATATATGTATGTATGTGTATATATGTACATATATATATATATATATATATATATATATATATATATATGTGTGTGTATATATGTGTATAAGTTTCTGGTGCAATTATTTTAAGGACAAATGTTACTTTTGACTAAATATAATTCTAGTGAATGCATTTAGAAATGATGGCTTGAATATTATTTTTACCATAGAAGAAAATCTATTTGAGTATTGATTATATTTTATATCATGTTGTTGGTACCTTTATTCTTTAAAAAAAAAAAATTCATTGGGTTTATTTAGTTAAATGAATTCCTCTTGGCATACCTAATTGAACATGGATTGGCATCACCAGAAAAGAGGAAATATATAAAGATGCTCCAAGATCAGGCAGAGGCTGTATCTATTGGATCTGGCACTCCTATACTGTGAAGAAAAACCACGTCTGGTGGTATCATGAGACGCTGCTGGGACGCCTTGGTGTACTAATAATGATGCTTTGGCTCCAAAACCATGCCTGACTCCAAGGTCATCACCACATGAAGGCTCTATTGGATGCACTTCTGCTGTTTTTGCTGTAGTAGTTGTATGAATTAATTATGTATAGCTGTCTGGAAATATTACTTTTTAGGATAAGAAATCATTTGAGAGAAAAGATTTATAAAAAAAAAATTTCAATCTTTCATCAATTGTAGGACTGTTATTTTTTATTTTATGCTTTACATACAATTCAAAACTGATCAAAATTAAATGACTGAAGAAAATTTGTTTTTTCTTTTATCTAGATTTCATGTTGACTTCTGAATTATTATTATAGAAATCTTATTTTTCCAGGGCAATAATTTATAACATTACTTCTATGAAGTAATCTTTTTATTTTCCTACCTTCACTTTATATACTGATTCTCTTCTATTTTGTTCTACTTGTTTATTTATGTATCTCCTTAACATTTACTAATATATATTGCATCGAGTGGCAGATTTGGTGTAGGTTTGTTGCAAATCCTTGATTCATTTCTTGCCACTTGTAAACCAGTCAGAACAGAGATCAGTTTAGAAAATGATGATATTATATTGGCTTGCCTTTGTTTCTTCTTCTGCTGTTAGTGAAATAACATCCATTTCAAAACTGTTCAGCTGTCTTGCACTTAAACCTTTTTGTCTTCGTCAAACTTCACCATGTGGAATGCTATATATATATATATATATATATATATATATATATATATATATATATATATATATATATATGTGTGCTATATGTGTTAGCTGCATGTTTAGACTGGATTGTTCTATTATTGTTTACTTGATTATGAAGCTTGCTCTTTCATTTTTTTTTTTTTTTCATTTTTTTTTTTTCATTTTTTTTTTTTTCATTTTTTTTTTTCATTTTTTTTTTTTTCATTTAAAAAAAAAATACAAGCTGATTTGATCAAGCTTCAATACTGCGCTATCATGTTTGTATTTTGGTTTCCTTTGAAAACAATTGTTGAATTGACTTAAATTATGTTGTACAGTTTTTAAAGTTCATAAAATTGAAGCACGTAAAATTTAACCTTTCGGTTTTTAATTTTATGAACTTGAAACATTTTGGTAATATAATGTTCTTTGTTTTGTTTTTTGTTTTTTTTGTTTTTTTTTCATTCTAGTGGTGAATTTTTATTTTTATTTTTTAACCAATGTCAAAATTTGGGTCTGTTCTGTTTTTTTTTTTTTTTTTTTTTCTTGTCTTTTTTTTTTCTTGTCTTAAAGTTCATTCCACATATTCTCATTTTCTTGTGAATTGATTCAATGAGGTTAAACTTGGAAAAGCTCAGTTTCCAGAGACATCATGTAGGTTTTTTCAATATTCGATATTTTTTAAGCTTTGTCTCTACTTTGCTTTCTCATTCATCCTATGCTTCAAAAATTGATATTAATTCCTTCCTTTTGAGAGAAAAAGAAATGAAAACTCATAGCTTTGGGTATTTATTTTGCATGCATTTGGGCAAGTTAATTGGTGTTTTTGGAGTGTTTTATTGACTAGAAATAACTATGTCAGTGCAATTTAAAAAAAAAAAAATTCATTTAACCCTCTTATTTTTTTCATTTTTTGTTTTTCTTTGAACAGTGAACTCAAGATACTAAGCTATTCTATTGTGTCAAATATGTAGCGTTTTATTTTTCTTCATTCTATTGATTATCATTAGAATATATTATTACTTTAGGTAAATGAAAAATTTTGAATTTTTTTTCTTCCCCTTTTTCATCAAATGTCTGCATTTTCCAAGTACTAAATGCAGCATACAAAGGCTACTATAAAAATGTGATTATTCACTGTTCTTATTTTTTTTCCAAATGGTCATTTATTATCTATTCTTCAGTACTTTGTTTTAAGTAAGCATTTTTTTTTTATTGTTCTTAAAATGAATATTTTATATAGATCTGTTGAGAAAAATCATTATCTTTTTGTTTTTTAAAATTTTTATCAGATAAATATCGTAAACTGTTATTAATTTTGACTATTGTTTTCCTTCATCTTGGTTTTTAGTTGCTTTGTCTATCACATTCCTCTCTTGGTTGAGAAAAAAAAAAGGACGTGAACTTGAATTTCACCTAGAGCTCATTCTTTATTTCTAATCTGCATTGTATACTCACGGCTGTAGGTCAGCCTGAGTGAACTTGTGATATAAAAGTAACTAAAAATTAAGATGAAGGGAAATAGTTGTCAAAATTGATAATAATGAAGTTTTTGTACTTGGTGGAAACTATTAATTTTATACCCATCTTACTCTTATGCATAGGATGAACATAATGTACATAAATTTTATTCAGCATTATGGGTAAAATTTTCACTGTTCAGAAACACTTGAAAAAAAACTCTTCCATCTTACACTAGGTAGATTCATATGTAAATCAATGATTACTCTCTTGTTTCAGTTTTTTTTAACATTTACTATAGATATGTATGCAATTTAACTAATTTTTGCTATGCATCTCGAATTCATTTTGAAAATATTCTGCCTGATGTGTCCATAATTACTTACCCTGTTGCTACTAACATTAGTCCAAAAAGGTAATTATATCATTTCTCTCTATAGACCTTGATATATGGTATATGTTAATCTAATCTTGAGATTATCTAATTTTAATCCTGATGCTGCTTTACAGATTACCCAAAAGTGGATGCACTTCTTGAGGACAATGACAGTGAGTGGCCATCAATTGGCATTGGGGATTTTAAGTTGTTTTTTTTTTCCCTTAATATTTTTTTTTTAACCCCTGGTTCTTATTTTACTTGTTAAGTTATTTCAAACTCACAAAATTGAATTCCAAGTTGCCCTTGTACTTTTGGCTATTGATTTCCCTTTAACCTTTAGCACTCTGTAGGAGACTTAATCCGCCAAGCAAAAAGTTTGTCTTGCCTCTGCAGGCAACTCTGATCCCCAAAGGATAGTGTGTTTGAATTCCTCAGTTGTGCTGTCATATCAATTTCATGCCAATTGCAGTCATACATGAATAGACACACAAGTTAGAAGCTCTCAAAGTTACTAAGTGCACAAAATCTTGGTGCCCTTGAAAAGGAATGCAAAGTGCTAAAGGTTAAAGTGGTTGTAATCATTATATATATATATCTATTATATATATAATGATTGTATATATTCTTAGTTTAGAAATTTGCATAACCATACCTTAATGTGTATGGGTGTAAATATAAAACTTTACCATGGGGTTTAAATGTTCTTAGCCTTGCTTGTTGGCTCATGCTGACTTCTCAACCTTACCATGTAATTTCTAGAATGCATATATCTATCATGGCTCCAAGATCTGCTTCTCTAGCATGTCTTGCTATTTACTGATATCATCCCATCACCAATTCTTCATGTTCTCTTTTCATTTTTCTGTGTATGTTCTCTCATTCTCTACTCTCGAACCAAACTTTACTCCATCTGGTCAACTTTCTCTGTCTGTCTTTCTGCATCGTGGATCTTGGCAACATAACGTTGTCACTTGATTACAGAGAGATCCCCTGGCTGCTCTCAGTGTTGCTTTATCGTGTGAGAGAACTACAAAGAAAAGATTTTTAAGTTTTAGAAATGTGAACTTATTTTTCTATTAGCATATGGTAAATCCTTTATCTCTTAAGATAACATTCTGTAGGCAATTGACGAAAAGAAGGTGATTCATTCAATGTCATTGTCCTCTATATTTTAATACTAAACAAAAATATCATTCATCACATGTAACATAATGACACTACTCATTAAGAATTTGTGGCAGTTAAGTTCAACATAAATGCTTCTCACTTGATTAACGTCTTCACTTCTTCCGTCACCAGTATGATTAATTGCTTAAATCTTTTAATGTTATTAATATATTTTACAATTTCATTTCGTGAAAAAAAACATAGAGTATTTAAAGAAATAATTTAAAACTTGAAAGATGCACAAAACACTTGAAGCTAATACAGAAAGATCTACTACCTCTGTCCCATAATAGATGTTACATTCATTTTACTATTGATGTATGCAAATGTAACAATTATTATGGGACAGTATTTAATATTCTTCCAGTTGAACTGTTTACCATTTCATCTAATTTTCTTACTTCAATGCATTATTTAGCTCTGCATTTTAATCTCAAGCTTTCAACAATTTATCGTGCAATTTTGAAATTAAGTCTCACATAATAAATTCTATATATTAGAATAGCACCCATATCTCAATAGTGAGAATTCTATTGAAATGATAAAATGTGTTTTATATTGTGCTTTTTTGTCTTGTTGCTTGTTTTATTTGATTTTTTTTGAATGTTTGTTTGATTTTTGCTTATTTTTATTTTGAATGGCTGTTGTTAGTATTATTGTTTCTTTCTGTTTTTCTCTTCAAACATTTATCCCCTACCCACCCTTATTTTAATCAATAACTACTAATTTTGTTAATGTAGTTCTTTTGTTTTTTTTCCGTTTCGTTTCCCCAATGAATTAATAAAATCCCTGTAAATCTCCATTTATCTCAAACCTTAATTTGACCATTGGAAATGGTGATGGTTAGATATCAAGTAGGCGTAAAAAATGATCAGATATGAGAAGATACCCATGGTTAACAGACCAAATAAAAACTGCATTGTGATACCAGCAGTTGAATTTGAAGGATGATTTGCTCAATTGAATAGATCTGAGAAGGTTTGGATGATCTGATAATCAGATTGCTAAAAGTTTACTTCCATGTTTCGCCTGGATTATCCATGGAAGGGATTGATCTGTAACTTAGAAAAAAATAGATATTTCTCAATAGACAGTTGAAAAAAAAAAATATTTAGCATCGATTTATCTATCATTGATATATCACCAAATACCATTAATTTCAGGAAATGACTTTTACATGACATTTTTAGAGATTGTTTCTTTTCTCTAAAACTGAAAAGAAAGAATTTTAAAAATTGAATTTTCAATCTAGATCATTCTGAATATATTTTTTCTTAGGCCAAGTATATTTCAGGGGGTTATGGCGTATCTCTCTTTTTTTTTCTATTTTTTTTTTTTCTTTCATTCCCTCACTTAATTAGTTAGGATTGAATTCAACTGATGAAAACAAACTCAAGCTTAGTCGATTATGTGGCCTTTGTTTTGATTTCGTATATCATTTTTGTTTGCTGACATTGAAGCTCGGGGACCATGGGACTATTACGGTAAGTGAATTTCCAGCCTGGGGATCAATCCTTCGTTCTTCCTGCTTGATGAGCATGCCTAGAAAACCTACCATCTGTTATCAATCACTCATGTAGACATTGGTCTCTAGAGCCTGCAACTGCCCAAATAAACGCACCTTCCAGCTGTCTTCGAAGACAAAATCTATGTCAGTTTTATCTAGTGAAAAGGTATTCTGGTCTGTGGTCGTTGTCTCCGTGATATTCTTAGGCCCAACAGCTATTGTTTTGAATTGTGAACTTCTTACACTGGTATTATTTTTTTTTCTCTCTTCCTCTCTCTTCCTCTCTCTCTCTCTCTTCAGGAAATCATATATATATATATATTTATATATTATTTGATTTATTATTTTGTCTCTTGGTGGTTTGAATTTTATTCTTTATAGTTTGTTTTTTTTCTTTTGAATATTCAACTTTTTTTTCTTTTCTTTTTTTTCCCCCACCTCTTACTATTTTCTCTTTGTCTTTCATTTATTATTGTGATGTCTTGTCGCATATTTTGAGATTCTGTGTTGCTGAACAGCTGAAATGTTACTAGTGGAATTGGAGAAATTTTTTTTCCCTTTTTTTTAAATTGTGAATTTGCTTTGAAAGATAGTTCAATGACATGGTTGATTTGTCTTTTGGTTTCAGATTTTTAGGTTATTCTTTTGTTTGAATTTAGATCCAGCTGAAAACAGAAAAAAAAACACTGTTTACCTCCCTTTGAAATCTTGAAATTCCGATAATCTTTTAATAAACTTGCGTAATTGAAGCATAAAAACTTATGCTTTTTTAATTTTCTCCCCCCCCCCTTTTTCTTATCAATTTAAAAAAAAAATTCTCAATTTGTCCGTAATTGGTCACTTTGCTCATGGTTATCATGAGTGTACAAATAAAAATCATGTAACACAAGTGAAAAATCGCCCAAACTAATGTAATGTGTAAGAGGTATTTTTCAAAGAGTCCAACCCTAATCTGACAACTCTTTAACGACATCATGTTAGTTCAAATGATCATTTCATTTTAATCCGTATATATCTAATTCACTCTTTATCACATGCATATTAATCAATTATTTCATTGTAGATGTCATTTCTTGTTAGTTTCATCTTTCCCTCTTCCTCATTGATATCTACATGTTTCTCTCATTGGCTGGGATTTTAAAATGAAGGCTTTCCAAGTCAAGATAAATGTGGCACACAGATCTTATTTCTTGAAAGAAAAGATAGAATTGTACAGATTTCTTTCTTTAGAATTTTAATCTTTTAAGTTATAGTTTTTAAATTTCAATATTTCTCTCTACCTTTTTTTTTCTCCTTGTTGACAACAACATTCTGAAAGATAGGACTAAGAACTTCCAGACTTATTTTATCTGAGATATCATATCTTAATATAACATTCAAATGATATGTCTTAACTTTATAATGAAATTCGCTTCAAAATAAGTGTTAATGTATAAATTCTTTTCAAGTCAGGGTAGAAAGACTTGAAAATTACAGTTTTAGTTCATGAATATGTATATGATCTGGTGAAGCAATCAAAAAATTCTTTGATATTGATTATTATGATGCTAAAAATGATAGAATATTGTATACTGTTTTTTTTTTTGTTTTTTTTAATGAAAACTATCTTTTAATAGCCTTGAGATTATTTCTCTGAGATATATTTATTTAGTTAATAACAACTAATAGTTGATGTTTAATGTTTAAAATGTCAGATTACTTCGATATTTGATTTGATGTTTAAATCATTACTAAATTGTTTTAAGAATGTATTCTTTTATTATTCAGTGATATAGTTAATTCTTTTTCCTTCATAATTTTACCATATTTTTTTTTTATAGAATAAAAATTGATAATATTCATTTTGCTGTGGAAAATCCAGAACACCTTTAACTTTCTTATCCACTTGGTACCTGAAACAGTGCAGTTTTTTTAATTATTTTTTTATCTTTTTATGCTAAAAGTTTGATTCTGTTTGCAATTTTTAAACTGCCAAAATGGCACATTGTAGTCAGGTGCTGAAATTAGGTACCCCTAAAATTCGCAAACTTGAAGAATGCAAAAAAATCTGGGTGATTTACTACTTGATGTATGTAGTACGGAGTTTGCATTCGTACTCAGTCCTATTTATGTTATAATGACCAATTTGTCAAAGGAGATATATATAATACTGATTATAGAGTAGTCCCCCATATTTATTCATTTGCAAATGCATAAAAAGTTTGGGGTCATTCTAGTCACATCAAATTGCACTAATTTTCTCTCAAAGGGTGACCCAACAGGTGTTGTCTAGTAATTGAAAAAAATCAGCTTATTTCGCTGCATGTTTTATCTAAGTATATTAATTGCCTTTTTACAATGTCGAAATTTATGCGGCAAGAGGAATATAATCTATCAAATCTTTTTATTCTTGATTCTCATCTGAAGCCTAATCAAGATACATTACAAACAATCAACTTTTAGCACTGTGTATGTAATTTTGTTTGCAGAGTGAAAGGTTTGTCCTGCCATTGCAGGCAATTCCAATTGCCAAACAGAAGTGTTTGAATTTTGTGGGTTCTTTATCATGTCAGTTTCAATCATACATTAATAGACATTTTTCAAGCTTACAAAATTAACTCGGTGCACAAAATCTTGGCACCCTTGAAAATGAATGGAAAGTGCTAAAGGTAAAAAATCAAAGTGATTACAGGGATCAAAGATGGACTCTTCCTTTTGCGATAGTCAGTCTGAATTTAGCTCCCAAAATGCTGGTTGTGATTCTGTATTGAGAATAAGGTGCTTCTTTACAATCTGTAGACATTTTCTTCTTCACTAGTATAATGTACTATGTATGATAGCACCATGTTTTCACTTTCAGTAGGATATGCAGTGTGGGAGGTTTCTTGCTCATACTCACCTACAGACTACTTTATAACCATTATTACATTTAGTTCATCTGATGAAAAAATATTTTCATTTCATAATTTTTGTTATAATCTATCATGAATTAGCTTCGAACTGGAAAGTTATTTTTGTATATATTCTTCAGTGTTAATTTTATCATTAATCTTAAAAAGCAAAATAAATTTTGAACTGATTTTATTGTTAGCTATCAGCAAAAATATTTCATCATACCATTTGTTTTGCAAACTATGCTTAGGAAATAAGTGAAAGTTTCTTGTAAAATGAAAACTTTTGCTGTGGATTACCAATTATACAGCCAAATTACAATGTAATTACATTCACAAAGTTAAAAAATTGATAGTAATTCTTAAGATTTGTCCGATTCTTTGAGATGAGTAATTATCATAATTATCATTCATTTATTTGGGCTGTTATCCTCATTTTGGTTGCTTTTATATTCCCAATGTTTTGGCTGTGTACTCTTCAGCCTTCTTCAAAATGAGAACCCTGAAGAAGGCAGTAGGATACATAGACTAAATTTTGTGAATATAAAATCAACCAAAATGAGGACAACAGTCAGAATAAATCAGTGTACAATAATACTCCAAATTATTTCAGATTTCTTCATGAATGATCCAAACTATTGATATTGAGATTAACAGTATGCCCTCCTAATCACAGATTTGTATTTCATGGATTTGATTATTCACAGAATTGTTATCAATAATTAAATGGGAATTGTCTTCATTTTACTGGCTACTATGAAAAAATTCAGACAACACTTGCAGGCTAGAAAAATTTCAAGAGATAAAAAGCATTCAGCAAATGATAAAAACTTATACATGCATTATTCTATTTTGTTTTTTATTACTATAAATACAAAACTATATAAAAACTTATTAAACCATCTTTTAAGTGTGCAGCATAATGTAAAAAATCTGCGGATGACACACAAAGCCAAAATATTTAGTACATCATGAAAGCATCGGGTATTTATTACATTATATTACCTTAAATACATTTATGTATAAAAGATATTTTTTAAAAGTTCAAGTATGGTGGAAAAAAAATTGTGGGATCTACATGAATAGGATGATCCCCTATCATTCTCTGTATAAATGAATGATCATTCCATACTGTTATATTAGTCAGCTGTTTGTGACTGTTCAGGTTTTGAAATGGTAGTCAAGGGTTATTTGCAAAATTGAAATTTTGTGAGGAGTCTGCACTCTGGCTTCGTGGAGGGCTGACTGTCTTTACTTGAACTCTTAAATATTTTATTTCTTGGTTATAAAAAAAATTAAGAAATAGATCTATTTCAGATTATTTCCTCTCAAGTACGTCTCCTAATCATTGGCTATATTTTTTATTTTCATAAGATTTTTTTTTATTTGTTAGTTTTGTGAGAGAATATGATTAGCTTTTATACATATATTGTTTCAGTTTAGGTCTTTTATCTAAGTATCAATTCAGAATAGTTTCTAATTTTATTTCGTTATAGTGTTATTATTTTTATGATAATTATGTCAAATTTTTCCTTAGAAATGTATATCTTTGGCTAAAATCTGTGAGGTGCAAATGATTTGGTGTTGTCGGTGCCCAATTGGAACCCTTTTAGGTGACACTGTTCACAAATCAACAAAACTTTTTTTTTTTTTCCTCCCTTGGGAAAATATCATTTGATTTTTTTTTGTCTTTTTTTCCCCCCTTTCATTCATTCTTTAGTTTATTTTTTCTTTCATTCCCATCCCGTTTTTAAAGATTTTATTTTAATTTTTTTACTGCATATTTTCACCATATACTTGCATGACAGCCTACTGAAGCACCCTTTTTTCATGTACGTGCGTTAGTAACTCGGCCGGTTTGTAGATGAATGCTTTTTCAAAACCAGATATGAAATACATATTATCAGAAGATGTGAGTGATTGTTCTAATAGAGAATTTAATTACTAGGCATTGAAGACACATTTTTTTTTCTGCCCCCTTTCAACCAAGAAATAAATCTCGCAAATCTATCCTTCATCATACAGATCAAAAGTAATGCCTCTATGTGAGACGGTAATCTGAAATTTTATGTATGACTTGTGAATGGAGTGTATAATTTATACTTAGTATATCATAGTGATTAAAGAAATATATCATAAATAATTGAAAAAATATACATAACTGCAAAAATTAATTCCTGTACCGGTATACTGTAAGGAGAGGAGCCAACCTGGTCTAGTTGAAAATTTTGGGTATAAACTTACCATGTCTCTTTATTGCAAGAGAAAATGTACACCATAACTAGTCAAAAGGATCTACATGTCACCTAGCCAGTTGTTAAGGTAGGTGAAAGTACTGTGATCTTGATTTTTTTTTTTTTTTTTTTTTTTGTTTTTTTTGTTTGGCAGGAGGTTGGGGTGAAAATTCGGTGCATCCTTGAGGCCAGAGTGTACTCAATGCCAGGAAATATGGTATATACATTGTGTTCTATTAGCATTGAACAGTTATTTTTCTTTCTAATCTCAGACTTCAGCATAAAAAAATATACCATACTTCCTGGCTGTATAGATGCACTTTTTCCTCTGAAAAATGCCTCAAAAGTGACTCTACTACTTTGCAAAAGTCAAGTTGTTCAGAGGAGTTTGTCTACCCTCATGCACCCCAGTCATGAGATGCAAGCACAAACAACCCCTAACATATAATATAGACCTAGCTAATTATTGGGTGCTTCATATGACTTGTAGCTTCTTATCTGTCAGGAAATACTGTAAATTACATTGCTTCTGTTCAGTTGGAATTTTTCGAAGATACTTATGCCTCGGGTCTATTTAAAAGATATTAGTGTTGAATTTCGATATTGATAATTTTTATCATAAAAATATAGCATAAGTCCAATAGATAGCTAGAAAATGTGTTTTTTTTTTTTTTTAATCATTAGCATTCTGAAGGCAACTTTACTTACTGAACCAAAAGTTGGTCCTGCCATTGCAAACGACTGTGTGTACGAATTTTTAGATTATGTCACTTTCAGTCACACATGAACAGATGTACAAGTTACTGGATTTCAAAGTTACTAAGTTCACAATATCTTGGTACCCTTGAAAATGTAGATTGTTAAAGCTTAAGATTGAAAATGCATTGCAAATTGTCAAGAGAGCTTTGAGAAAAATCAGTCAGGAAATGATAATTCAGAAAACTTGTGCAATGATAGCTATAATAGATTTTACTGTTATTCAAATCAATTGAACAATTTAATGGGTCAGCTAGTTAACTCTCCATCTCCAAAACTGCTTAATACCTATCCTAATTGACAGTGGAACTTTTCTGTGGTGGAAGTAAAAATTATCATGTTGGACAAAATAGAAAATAAATCTAAAAAAATCAACTATTGGTAACTTTGAATAGTTGTTATTCCCTTTGATATTAACATTTGAATCTCCTTGTGTGAATTTAGGAGTTGATTGTACTTTCATTTTATGCATTGTTTTTTCACCAAGGTTTAGCTTGACTTTTTTTGTTTATGTAATTTTTAGCCTCCCCTTCCCAAAACTGAAGGCTTTTTTTTTTTTTTCATTCAAGCAGCCACTCTTGTCTTTGATGATAATGTATTGTACTAGCAATCATCTCAGTACGATTCCAATATGCATGCATTCATCTAGATTACAAATGCACTTTATTCTAAGGTTAACAATAATCGATAGTGTTTTTCAGTTTCTCTCATCTTGTGGTCTGTTTCAAGCCCAAACCTTAGAAATGTGCATTGGACCTAAAAACCTGCATTGAAACTGAACCTGCTATAAGAATTCAGCCCCCATTAACAATTATTTCATGCACTTTTTTCTTTTTTCCCCTCCCCAAGTCTCACTCAATGAGATGAGATTCTCTTGCCTATTTTTTTCTTTTCTTTGTTTTTTTTCTTCTTTTAAATGCATTTGTTTGATGTCTAAGTAATTCTCTGGATATTTGAGCTTGTTCCAAAAATCCTCATGTTGTTCATAATCATACATAAACTTAATTTCCCAGATAATTTTTCGAAATTTGGCCGTTTCTGGGTGCTAGGTTGGCTACAAAAATTACAAAAAATAGATCGGTTTGAAACTGAATAGCTACAATTAATTTGCATTTTTTTTCTCAATTTCTATCTTGCTCAATAAAATTATTTTCCGTACTTTGCTTTCCTTTAAAAATTATTAGTGCTTTACCTGCTATCTTTCCTTGAGCACGTAATGCCTCTTAACTGAACTCAGCGCCATATTAAGGCATGGGTTTTAGGGGCTGCAGCGCAGAGGCCTCTGCCAGCTGGAAGGCCTTCAGAAATTTAGCCGAAAATTATTTCATCCGTGAAATCAAATCAGAGTATATGTATCCTAAATTAATTATTTAAAAGAGTTCAATTAATATATACTTTTAGTGAATGTATATGTCAAAAAGAAACACTGTACTGTATACATATACATTGTATGGCGGTTTGTGACGTCTAAGTACCGCTTGCTCTCATGGCAATTGAAAACCATGTTCTTAACAAACAATTTACTGATGTTTTGGAGAAATTTTAGTCATTAGTCTTGTATTTAAAGAAGAATTTAATTTCTTGAATTTATTTTTTTACTTTTGAAAATATTCCTGGGGTTTTCATGGTACCTGTAACTTAGGGGCCTACAAAATCAAAATCTGGCACTGACCAAACAAAATGTACTAAACAAAATATACATTTAAAATAGTCTCTGAGAATTTTTTTGAAACTTTCACATTGCAAAAATTTTATTTTTGCACCACTTGATGTGTGTTCTGTTTAAATTGTTTCTGTAAATGTATGCTAAGGTAACAATTAAAACTCAAATCTTTTGATTACATCACAAAGATGGAAATTTTATATTACTTTTAAACAATACTTTTTGCTTGCTTTCAATCATAACAACTGTTTCTTTCTCTCTCTCTCTCTCTTTCTCTCTCTCTCTTTGGCTTGGAGACCTTTAACATTCTAATCCTTTATAAATATTATCTTTAATCTAATCTGCTTTTACTTATATGCTCTGTGTTTGAAAGATTTATATAATTCTTCTCTTCTTCGTCCTAAATATCCTTTCTTAAGATTACCATATTTGCCAGCATATAAGATGCACAATTAAATTTTAAAAAAAAATCTCTACAAATATCACACTACGTCCAATGTGCTGGTATTATGACCAGGGGGCCGCATACTGAAGCTTGAAATGGACAGCTATGGGGCTTGGATGAGTTGCAGAAAGCAGTAGTCGCCCAAATACCCTTGTAAACCATGTGTCTTATAAGCCGGTAAATAGGGTATGTCCCGGCATTTTTTTTCTCTTGCTTTTGCTATTTTTTTACTTATATTCCCCTCTCTTGTAACCAAATGGCTCATTAACTAATAACCCGTAAAAAAATTTATAGCCTTTGCTTCGGTAATCTCATCAAGCTAAAGATAATTTCACTTTATCAAACGTATCTATTTCAATAACATTCAAATGATTTGTCTTTATATTCAATGAAAACTTCTCAAAAACAAGTGTTAATAGATAAATTCTTTCTCAGTCAGGGTAGAAGTAATTAGAAAATCATAGTTTATAAAAGTATACAATGTCGTTCAATCAAAAGAAAAATCAATTTACAAATTTTATCTTGTAAAAAGAACCAAGACAATTTTCCATAGTTATTTTAGAAAATAGTTTAAAACTTGAGATACGCAAAACATTTTAGCTATGATTTAATGATTTGATTCCTCATGCATTGGTTCCCCCCAATGTTTATATACCCGATTTGAAATAGGACAATGAATTTGCCGAAGGTAGGAACCAGTATTACCTGCCTCCTTAGTTATTTATTCATTCTGCCTACAGTGTCGTATTTTGCCGTGCTTTATCATCTAGCATGATTCATTTGCCCATAACACTGCTGCTTCAGAGTTTTTGAAACTGTGAAAACATCTAAGGTATTAAATTGGCTTCTCTTCTACTGCCTGCTCTTAAATTATTCCAACACCCAGAAACCTGAAAGGCCAAAACGATAAAAATGAATGAATATGTTATAATCTCATTTTTTCTTTCATCTATTTTTTTTACCATTAAGCCATGTAACAAACTTGTACACGTGACTCTGGTAAAGGTCAGTATGTGTACTAGCATAGTACCCATCAAAAATGATGGGATTATTGACGTATGGATAAATCATACGATTATATATTTTAGTATAAATGTATTTATTGCCAACAAAAAATCTTCTTTTTTTTTTTTTTTTTTTTCTCCTCACAACTCTTGGTATTTTCTGTTTTTAATAACTTCAAAACAACAAGGCAACAAATTTAGGTAAAAAGCTAATTTCTTTTCTAATATGAAAAAAAAAAAAAATCAGTTTTATTCATGAAAAATTAGTGATGCCTAAATTTGTTTTCTATCCTACTATGAAGACCGGAGTAGTAGTAGTAGTAGTAGTGATGTACATACAAACACCAAGTCCATATGTGTACTGTAGTGTTGGTAAACACACAGACACAATCTTTGCTTTACCCCATTTCTCTCTTTCTGTTTACTTAAGCATGGCAGAAACCAACAGTCATTGGCTTTTATATAATAGATGCCAATCCTGACCTGAGATTTCAAGGGGTAGAATTCATGTCTATCATTTGCTCAACTGGTGTATTTTTCAAACCAGTCAAGAATTATTACGCTATTGTTGGCATGATTACAAAGTAGTCAGAAATATGGCAGTAGAAATTCAGCCATTACCTTCCTAATTAGAAATTGAATTCATTTTCATCATTTTTCCCTCACAGTAAGAACATCACATGAAATCTATCATTGTTTCAAATTAGATAGTTTTTTTCCTGGCAGGATGCATTTTTCTAATTTTTTGTTACCAGTTGAAATTTGAAAGAAAAAAAAATAGTATATATAAAATTTTTGTGAATTATTAATGGAATTTTTCACCATTTGATTTACCCCTCCCCACACACACACCAATTTCATATTTGTTCATCACTTATACATATTTTAATCATTTTGTGCCATTTGAAATTATTTTTGGCATTCATAAATTTTATAATCTTTCTTCAATGTTGAGTTTCTATTAAATTAGTATAGAGACCAAAGAATGTTTTTCTGGCATCTAACCATACCATATTTCACTATCAGCCCTGGCATCTATTTATTTCATATTCACATACTGGGTAATTGAAATATTCATCATCATGAACAATATAGTAATAAAAAAAGTTGTTTATCTACTTGATATCATTACTAAACAATTAATGATAACCATTACTCAACTGTCAAATAATTGTTTCTTCTCAATCTACTAATAAGCTATGAAACTAGCTCCCTACAGAACACACCTAAAGTTGTGCATCTCACTGCAAGTAATTTTCTTTAAATGTTAATGTGACTTTTTTCTGCAAGATAATTCTTTTTTAATGTCTGAAAATTAATATTGGCATTTTAACTCTTTAATTTCATATACTGCTTGGTACCGGTCATAATTGACAGTGGAACTCTTCTATGAATAGAATAGAGGGAAAAAAAATGCCTGAAGATGTAAAGTAGGTAAATTTAATCAGCAGTTACTCCTGTAGATAACATCCAAAATGCATTTAAGCATTTTCTGAGGAAGTGGATAAAACAATTCTCAGTGCCATGAACCATCTAGATTATGCTAAAAGTCTGATTCAGCCCATCTGATTGTGACCTTGAGGTAACCGAAGAACATATTGTAGTAGGATGTGTTGAATTATTTTACCCCTACAATGCGCTATCTTGAATGTAAAAAAAAAATCTAGTCGATTTGCAGCTTCATAATAATAGTGTGGGTCCGTATACATGTTCATACACATCTATGTTATAACATATTTGTCAAGGGAGTTAACTATTAAATGCTAATTATATGGTAGTTTTTTATTTGTTTTAAAAAAAACAACCTAGGTTTATTGTAGTCGTATCAGATTGCTCTAATTCTCTGTTAGGTAACCCAAAAGGCCATCTAGTCATTTCAAATACTCTTTTGCACGTCTTGGAAAAATTGAAATGCTTTCGAAATATCCCCAACATTTCTGAAAAATCAGAAACAAATTCTTGATATTCAAGTAACTGACCAAAGGTGAGAGAATCTGATGACTATCAGGGTTGCCAAGTTTGGTCGGGAGGGGAGATAATGAGCCTCATCTTGGATACTTTACTCTGCACAGACGTTGGAGTAAGTCTGAGATAAAGCGTGGATTATCTCCTCTTTTTGAAAACCCGATGACTACCATTTCTTTGCTCGTGCAGATATAAAATTGCATTAGAGTATATCATCTTTTTAGTAAACGTAAAATCTTTTTGGAATCCCTATATTTTATTCCTGACCTTAGGAATATGTCTTTTAGGTATACATCCAGTGATCAATGAAGTCATGGGCTGCAGCCTAGGTACCACCCACAACTGGACGGCCTCCAAAGATTAAATGAAAAGTTATTTCATTTGTGTATGCTGAATCAAAGTATAAGTACTCTAACTTATCTATTTAAAAAAAAATTCAATTTGTACAACCGAGGGACCATTCTCTCAGCCTTCTGCCTCTATGGACATGTTATGCACTCCCTTGGTTTAAAGAGTGGTGTTGGTTGAGGGCATGCTACACCTCACCTTAAGACTCCATTCCAGAGACCATTGGGCCATTTATGCACAGGCCCCATTGACTTAGAACCTGTAAAGATTTAGAAAGCCCTCCTGGATTGTTGCTTGCTGAGCCAAGCCATTATAGATGTATAATATTCATATTTTTGGTAAAAGTACTTCGGCAAGGAGAAACGCTGTACTGTATACATGTGCATATTGTGTTACATAATATCTTGGAACAACTAAAACAGACTTACTCTCTTGGAAATTGATAACATTTTTTTTTTTTTTTTTTTTTTTTTTTCAAGAACTCACAATTTGATGTTTTGGAGAAAATTGTTACCAAGAATTACACAAAGCAATTGTTTCGATATTAATTGTGGTTAGCATTGTAAAAATAAATAAAATTTCACTTCAACGTTTTTTCTTTTGAAAATATTACTTGGGACCTCATATTACCTGTAGACCAGATGCTTACAAAATCATATTCCGGTACTGTAAATGTCCCATTACCTAATTTTTTTTCCTCCCTCTATAAAATACATACTTCGATTAGGCATAATCATTTTTTTAAAAATTTTTCAACTGTTATCTAAAACTAATCAAAACAGAAAACGATGCATCAAAAGCTTATGATAATTGACGTTAGGGAAAATATACCTGATGCTTTAAGATTATATAATTTATTAGCATATTTTCAAGTTTGAGTATTTTAAATTGTACTGGGGAAGATGATAAAATGCCAGAAAAATCTCATTTCTAATCATTGGTTTCTTATAATTATTTAATTTATGAATATTTCAGCAAAATCCGAATCATGATTGTTTCCTACCCTCCCAATCCATTTTTTCCTATTTCTTTTTTTTTTTTTTTTTCAATCGAATGTTAAATGGTTTTTTTGGTTTTTGTTTTCATGTAGAATTCATAGGTGTTTATATCACTCAAATTATAGATTTAAAAAAAAAAAAATCTCTTTCTAATCAATAATTTCGAACATTTTTCTTCCATAATTTTTTTCCAGTTTTGTTTTCCTAGGTTTCATTAGATATTTTTTGATATTTTGAGATTTAAATAAGATGTTTAGGTATACTTTATTGGAAGCCCTTTTTTTCTGACTCCTTGTCCTTTCCTTCCTTATATGGCTGTTGTCGAGCAGGGTCATCTCCACGCTTTGATTCCTCACGCATTGGTTCCCCAAAGTTTGTATACCCCAATTTGGAATGGGACGATGAATTTGCCGAAGGTAGGAACCAGTATTACCTGCCTCCCTAGTTATTTATTCATTCTGCCTACAGTGTCGTATTTTGCCATGCTTTATCATCTAGCATGATTCATTTGCCAGTAACACATATAAATGAAAAATACATTACAATTGTGTTGATTTGCATGCATTCTCTCCAGGAAGGTGCGTTTCTTTGTGGCAACTGTATCAATACATATATCACCAGTAATAACTCAAAAATCTCATCTTATCAAATATTGTTAAACCCTATGAAGAAAATGAAACTATTGATGTTTATCATTCTGGTACATATTGATGTAGACCATTACGTCTACACAAATGCATCATACACGCATGTGTAAATTATGTGTGATGTATGTATGTATATTTATATATATACATGCACACAGACATATACGCAAGTGTATCTATGATGCGTGTGTGTATATGTACATATCTGTGCGTGTGTGTATGTATGTGTTTTTAATATTTCAAAATTTTCTCAGATTTGCCTCTTGATATCTAAACTTAGGTTTTAAAAGAGATTTAGTAAAATTTTTAAAATTCTTTCTAGTTGAATAATCAAGTACTTTAGTTATATTTAAACGCAAGCAGATGCTTTATGCACATTACGCAACCACAGGCTTTAGCCAGCAGCAAAACTCAATCTGATATACGTTCCTGAATATAATAGATGTATAAACTTCTCACTATTTCAGTCTCTATTTTCTCTCTAACATATATATATATATGTGTATGTATATATACATTTATATATATCTAATAGCTTTTGCATGATAAAAATTACTGCATGCCTAATGGAGTTGGGATTACTTTTTTCTTTTCTTTTTTCCATTTGTTTTGTTTTATTGATTTTTGCTCTCGCTCTCTCTTTCATTCTTTCTCTCTCTCTCTCATTTATTGATGAAAATTCTTTGCTTTATTTTCTATTATACTATGTTTTTATTTCTTTTTTCTTTTCTTTTTTTCATTTTTTATTTCTGTTTTCTCTCCTCAAACCTTCAAATGAAAGCAGCACTATATAATTATTTTGATCAGATATTCATGGACTGTATTATTTTTTTGGTTTAATCCAAAGAACATTAAAATGAGCTTTTTCCTGTGTATATAAAGCGCTCAATAAACAATTACTTTCTGTCGAGAAAGTCGTGTTTTTGCATATCTACCAAAGATGGTGTATGCTGATAATCACTCTTTATACATTTAGTATACATTTTTTTCTTTCAGAAGTCTATCATAAGTCACCACTTCTTTGTTATCTGTACGCCACTCATTTCATCTTGTTTTGTCCATTTCACTGATTCTCCCCCCTCCCCATCCTGGCATCATTCCACTTTTTGTCTGTCAACTCCTGTTAGGGTTGATAAAATTATGTCAATGGTTCACCATTAAGTGATGAAAATATGCTGCATTCAACACCTTGTAACCCTGCCGACAATCTTAATAGCTGGCAGATCCTTCAGCAATGTACTTCTTAACACAGGCCTCCCCTGTCATAACATGAGTGTTGGGGATTTAAGAAAGCCTACCATGTTATACCTGAGCTGTGATAAATGTTGGGTGGGTATGAATGATATTCGGGGACGGGCAATCAATGAAAGATGGAAATCCTCATCTATTGTATAAAAACTGTGGGATTTGAACAAATGGGCCAAAGTATTATTTGATGCTTTTTTAAATTTTTATATTGAATAATACCCGCAAAATTATATATTGCCAATTATACTAAATTGCAATATTTAAAAACAAAATATTCACGTCAATGACTTTGCCTTTTCAACGTGCATCTTCAGACACCTCATACCTGGGTGTAAAAGGGGAAGATAAAAATGAGTTTTGTTCATTGACTACTGAAATATTTTTGTCCAATTCATTACATTTTTACAATTTGTTAGTCGCATAAGTCAAATATATTTCTTAGTGAGGATTTAGATTGGCATTGTCACCTTGGTTGTCAAATAGGATTAGGGTGTACTAAAATCAGCGCTCAGCCCAAAATATTGGATGAATAGGTTCGATCGAAAATTTTGTCTTTATCCATGGTCTTCTATTTGAGTTGGCAATAATATTGGTAAAAATGTTGGGGTCCATGAACCATCCATTTCGTATCGCAAACCACACTATAACTATATAACAAACCATGTTATTGTATTAAGGGGACGCCTGTACCATTAAGAAGTGTTCTCGCAGTTCAACTGTAACAAATAGTAACTAATAAAAAGCGGAATGGATTTAGGATCTGCAAAATAGAGGAACAAGACCTGACCAGTGGCGAATAGAATAAAAAAGAAATACAAATAAATCTACTAAAACTATTTTGTATAGTTTCTTCCAGTTTTATTTTTAATAACAAATGGCTTAATGTGTTTGTAATCCAGGCGCTCATGTCTTTGATTACAGTATAATCATTTTTTCTGCTTCATTAGCTGACATCACCAAATCATATTGCTTATGGTTGAAATGAACCTAAATAAATGAAAAAAAAATCTTTATTTCTAAATGAATTAAGTTTCTCTCTCTGATTCGTGGTTATTGTCCAGTATTTTGGGGTTTGCTATGCATACATTTGGGTTCATTTCTGCTATGATTTTGATTATAATTTTGCGTTCTCACTGCCACTTAACTCAGATACGAATTCATATTTCCTGAATAATTACCCTATTCATGAATATGTATGCAAATGTATACATTCTAGGGTATTTAGCATAAAAATTTTTATTTCATTTATTTTTCTAATTAAGAAAACTTGAAATAGGGATAAACCCATCTTCAAATATTCTTGGGAAACCTTCTTGAAATGATATTTTTTACTTACTTCAAAGCCTAATTCTATAATAAAATTTGGTTAGCTTTATTGGAAACATTGGTTTTGTTCTCCCACAGCTGAATAGGCATACAGTTGATAACATTAGGATTGTTTTGTTTTTTTTGTTTTTTTTTTTTGTAATAAGGGTTGCCTGATTGAGCTACAAAGTGAGATAATCTGAGCTTTATTTCAGAGACTTACCAAACACATGCAAATAACATGGAATAACATCAGATTTGGAAGGCAGGGGTTCAATATGAGATTTCTAATGCAGGTCTGCCTCAAGAAGCTGTTATTGAACCTCTGTCCCTGACTCGCTCAATTTCCAAATTTGATGCTATTCCAATGCTTGGGCTGGGTAAGTCTCTGATATAAAGCTTGCATTATCTCCCTTTGTAGCCCTATTAGTAACTATGTTTAGTAGATTATTGTTTACCCTACCAAGTAAACATAGTGAATGGTTTTTGATAACATTTTAGTCATTTTTAGTTATTAGCATGTTATATAAGATATTGCTAAAAAATGATCAACACAATCATTTGTTAGTTTCAGTTATTTTTTTTATTTATGTACTTATTTGAGTATTATTTCATTGCTTGGTATTTTTACCCGTTATTAGGACAAAAAAATTTTTGTTGGTATTTTTCTATCGGATTCATCTTCATAGAGCTTGTATTATGTTTATAATTAGATGACATTAGATGCTGTTTTTGTTTTGTTTTGTTTTTTTTCCTATGAATAATTTTCAAAAAGTTATCAGTAGGATACCATTTATTTGGTAATATAGATTCTTGTTCCTTGCGCCTAGAAACCCCATGCTCACATCTTTTCGTATAACATTTTCTTGTCCGTATTGATTTGTGACATTGTATCTATCCTAGTTTGAAGCAGAATATCATTTTTCTTGCAATATTAAAAGGAACCTTTTAGTTTCAGTCAGGTTCTCATTTGAGCTTCTACATAGTTAGCATTCTTAGCCCCCAACCACCACCACTGCCAATGTTCCCTCTAAGCTTTGCACAAGGAAATATACTGCACTATGAAATTTTGATGCTGTGCACAAATATTCAAAGTTCCAAATTAGGGAAAACCAGTTCAATGAACAAAAACGTAGGTTCTTAATAAACAATCATCATATCACTCTTGTTTCAAGTAGTATCATTTGATAGAAAGTTCATGCAAAATTTTGCACAAATTGGTGCATAAATTCTGTCACTAGGCTTTCTATGAAGAATTCATAGACAAAATTCAAAGACCATCTCAAAAGTGAAAGTATATTTTACACATTCTGTTTCTCCAGTTACTCAATTGGGTTTTTAGTGTCTTGCTGGCCATAAAAAAAGAGAGGGAACATTGCCCCTCTCCCCCTTTTTCATAAAAGGAAAAAATCATGCTGTTCCTTGCTGCTGCCTGTGTCCTAATTGATTTTATGAAATTTATAATACTAAATGTCTGATTTTGCTTATCTATCTGTGACCTCTAAATAGCCATAGTAGTGCATTGTAGCCAGAGATATTGAATTGAGATACTCCTAAAATGCTATAATTTGGAGAATGCAAAAATATATCTGGGTGATTTGCAACTGAATGATATTAGTGTGGTGGAGTCTGTGTTCACCCCTACTTATATTATAATGACGGATTCATCAAGGGAAATAACTATTCTAAGTGATGCTAATTATAGAGTAGTCTCCCTTTTCATTTTTTTTTTTTTTTGCAAGTGTGTAGAAAAAAAGAATGATGTTTTTTTTTTTGTTTTTTTTGGTCACATCAAATTGCACTGATTTTTCTTGGAAAGTGTGACCCAACAAGTCACTGGGTTGTCTAGTACAAGCTTAAAAGAAATGTTGGGATGTATCCAGTTTTCATTGATCATCATTATTATAATGGAGGAGTTATATGTGATGTGAAAGTCAATACAAGGGAATTAACTCTTTCGTTGTTAGTCCTTATAAACAGAATCGGTGAAATTGACCATGTGACTTTTTTCAAGTCAGACATCCCGACTGGTGATATAGATTGATATACCAAATAAAACCCACTTGAAAAGTTGTATTGATTTTTAAAACAAGCATTTTTAAGGATGATCTTATGTCCTTTACATTCATTTATGTTATTTCTTCTTGTAGTCTTGCTCTATCAAATGTGGATAGATCCTATGTTTGTGAAAAAAATCTAAGTTTCTTTCTGTTTGGGAATAACTGGCTGTGATTGCCAAGTATTGATTCAGAGTTTTCCAGTCAATTGGACTCATTCTTCTTATTTTTGTTGTTTCCACTGTGTTTCGGATGATCCATTCTACGGCCTCCTTCAGATGTTCTATCTGCTAGTAAAGAGAGATGCTTTTTACCATGTTCCTGTTGAGCAACAAAACCTGCACCGTGATGAAATCCACATCAGTCTGACTTCGGTATTTAGCTGACAAGTTGATGTATACTGATTCATTCATTCTTTCAATCTCCATTGGGATTCTCTGTTTATGATGGATCATCCGGAATGTTTTAGGAATGATAAGAAGAATGAGTTTGAATGTTGATACAATTCTTCTCAAAATTATAGACCACATTAATTGTTATCGCTTAATGTGGATTATTCACTTTTCAGAATATCGAAAGAAATATGCAATTGATCTCGGGGTTTCTATTGAAACTTATTTATAAAAAAATTTAGATATTAATATAATTATACTACTTGTCCCATAATAATTCTTACATCTATATATGAAAATGTAACAACTATTATAGGACAGTGGTAGTATTAGTTAATATTAGTTTTCCCTGAAAAGTAATTGTTCAGGTTTATTTCCTCCTTCCATTGCCTACTTGAAAAAATCGAATTAACTAATTTTCGTTATGAATTTCCTAGATGAGGATTTATTTTACTTCGATTCATGTGAGCTAGTGTCTTCATCTTGATTGTTATAGCCACAACATTTTGTCCATTGTACTGTCTTGCCTTCTTTAGGTGTCCATTGCTGTTGGTAACCTTCTAGGAATCTCAAACTGAACAGTTTATTCAATCCATGGGGGTATATTGTTCTCATCCGCTACACATGCTGGAGGATAACTCATATCGGTTAATTTCTTCCTTGATAATTTGTCTTTGCAGTATCAGTAGTCTGTCTCTTCCACTGAGCCAGAGTATAGGCAGACAAGCCATATCACATTATTGGCATGTATCCAATTTTCATTAATCATTATTATTATAGAGGAGTTTATATATGTATATAATGTCCTCAAAAATTAACTTAGAAGAATTTAAGTAATATGGGATATCTTCTTGCATGGCAAGCAGTATGAGAACCATCTACCCCTGTAGATTGAATAAAGGGTTTGGTTTGAAATTTCCAGGAAGTTATTAATTAAGGGTGACTCCAAGGAGGCAGTAGAATGTATTTATAACTACAAAGATGAGTAAATAAGCGTACAATCATATGAACTAGGAAACTTTTAATTTTTTTTTTTTTTGAAACAATTTTTTAGTTTTATTAAGAAAAATTTTGCTTTCATATTTTATCGATTCTAATGGCTAATACTGTGCCTCTAATCGTACTGAGTGCTTCAAGCATTGCTCAATTTGCTAGCTTTCCTTATCGGGATGCTTTCTAAGAAGCTCTTTTGTGTTAATACAATTTCTTTTTATCCCTGGCCCTTTCAAAATAGTTTTCCTATTACACTTGGAATTATTATTATTAATGATGAATTGCTATTATTTGTCTAATCTGCCTTGGTTTTTATGTTTATGTATAATTTGAAATTCATCAAATTATTTGCTTTTAGTGATTTTGTTCTTTAATATCTTGAAGTGTATATAGATATTTGTTACTTGATACACAAATACTTCTGTCCCGTAATGTTACATTTGCATATATGAATTAATATATAAATGTGACAACTATCATGGGACAGAGGTAGTATTAGATTTCAAAATTTTATGCTATTTTTTTTCTTTGTCACCTGAAATTTACTTGTGTTAGAATTCTGTACCGTTTATTGTTTATGATAACAGTATCTAACAGACTATACTATCATACTTGAATATAGGCCATGTTAGAATTGAACACCTGGTATCTATATTATTAATGAAACAATTCATATACTAGTCCTCAACAGGGGTAGACAACTCAAAAATATGTTTATGTTAGGGGGAGTTACCTCCCTTGAATATAAACTGAATTCCCTTATTTTTAAATCCTATTATTATAATGATTATGAATCATTTATTAAAATATCTAGAGCAAGTTCTTTATGATGGCTGTTGCTAACAAACTACGCTATTATACTTGGATATAGACCATTCAGTATTTCATATTGATCATAGCTGTAGCTAAAAGACCACACTATTATATTTAGATATATATCAAGTTATTTTTCGGAGGCAACCACATACCAATTCTGATCTTTGAAAAATAGATTGTTTGAGAAGTGTATTCGTACGTAGTTACCACACTAAACGCCAGTATTTTCCCCTGCTCTGCACAAGTCCTTAATGACTCCTGTTGGCTTATAATATGTCCAGTTTTATCTCATCTATTATACATCTCCACACAATTTAAAGACAGTTTATTCATTCTCTTATGACATAATAAAGTTTCATAAATTTTCAAAGAATATTTTGTTTCTTGGCGTCAAAGAGACTATTTTTTCCACAATTTTTCATGGGTCTATCCTATTTATATTCTTTTTTTTCTTTCGAAAGTAAAAATTGGAGTGTGTCCTTGATGCTGGAAAGTATGGTACATATTGAATATTCAACCTCAGATGATTTGGGGGGTTGAAAATCTTGGGAAAGTAGTGTCGGCAATGTCTTTGGTCAGTCAGTATGCTATTAACTTGGGAGAAATAGCCTTGTGTGTGTATGTGTGCTCGGGTATATATGTATGTACACACACACGCACACACACACACCTTAACCACCACATGCATACACTATTGAGAAATGCATTTAAGTGTAACTGGACGTATTAATGAGTCTTTATTCTTTGTGAATTTTTAAGCACTTGTGCAAAATTTTCTCCAGAAGGGTTGCCCTGTGGAGATAATCCAAGCTTCATCTCCGAGACTTACCAAGGAAGGCTGGTATTGAACTTTTGCCTCCAATGCCTTTGTTGGGTTGTTCTTAAGAATGAAGCTTGGATTATCTCCTATTGTAGCCCAATGTGGAAACCCAGTTCCCGAGTTGCTTCATTTAGTGGTATCCTGTGTTATAAATGTTGTCTCACAAATTTGTATTTATCTGGTCATTTCAAGGCTGAATATAAGCATTGTTGGATATCACATCTACATGCACGCATTTTTAAGAAGAAAAAAAAAAAAGAAAGAGAAAAAACAACTGTTCAGTATCAGATATTAATCTTTTTTTTTTTTTTTCGTCTATAAATTCCCTTAGTCTTCTTACCCGACCCTCTTCCTCTACCCACACTTTTCTTTTCTTTTGGTGAGACAGAAAAAGCAAAGTTAATATTCTTGCTGACTCTTCACTGTTGCTTCAATCATTGGCCATTTTTTTTTTCCCCGCTTTATGATTAATGCTTTCATGGTTTACATTTCTTGCTCTTTTTTGCCAATGACAAGGTTCGTCATGGATCACCAATAAACTGGATCATCTTCCTTTTGCTATAATTAATGTCAAATACATTTTATCTCTTTACTTACAAACACTGTAAAGTTATAGATTTGTTCTTTTAAAATTCATTGTAAATACAGGGGGCCTCAAAAGTAACCCCCAATTTGTCCCCAAATTACAGTCGCATTGTGCAAGACTGACTTGATGTTTTGAAAGGTTGCTGGTCAGGTACAATATGGTGCTATTGAAAAGCTGTTGAAATCACCTGACTTGACTTGTCTAAATTTTGTTGTTGTTAGAAGTCCTCAAGAAAATAGTGTATGTTATAAATTTAGGCACCACACAAGAATTGAAAACTAGAATAGAAGAAAAAGTTGCAGATCAGTAGCTTGCCAGCTGAATAATAGCATCGAAACGTATATCAGTCACGTTGAACCTTATCTGTAATGCATTGTGTGGGTCTATCTCTATTAGATCTATAGTTTTCTTATGGTTCAATGAAATTGTTTTGGGACGAATTGAGTGTTACCTTTGGGACATCCCATATTTTCCTAAATCATATTTAGTGCTTTAAGTTGTGTATCTCTGGTAAAAATCATGCGTATATGATAATAAATCTTTCAAGATAGATCGATACGTAATGTTGAGATTTAACACAATTTTCATTTGGTTAAATACATATACTTCTGATTTCTGTAAGATGCTTTTTAAAAAATATAAAGCTAATTAACATTACAAAAATGTACAACATATTATGGTGAACATTGAAGGAGGCCTGAGTCTCAAAAAATATATTTGGACACAAAATTATTCTTCTAACTTTTGTTCAAACAATTGAATTTCTTCTCTACATCTTCAATGTTGTCAACACAATGTTCAATAGACAGGGATCGTTGTTGGGAAGTAAGAAAGTTAAAAGAAATTGTGTATATCAGCTTGTCAGCTGATTGTATAATTCTGGGTAGTACCATGAGGCTTTCTTTGTTCAACAAAGGATTTGGGGAAACACCCCCTTGTATAGTTTGAAATCACATGGTGGTATGCTCTCATTTGTGTACCTATCACAGCTGAAATAGATTGATCTGGTTCGTATATATAATGACCTCAATCTGTCTTTGTTTCATTGATGTTAAGTGACCATCTTCAGACAGAATTCTATCTTTGACAAATAAAAATTTAGCCATGTGAGAATCACTAAATTGTCACGACACTTGAGCATTTTAGCCATCTTAAACCATTTTCGACCATTTTTAGTATTTTTTTGGCCATTAGGGTGCTCTTTTTTTTTTTTCTTTTTGTTCAGTGTATTTTGACATTCAAACTAGCAAAAAAATATTTTTTGAGTTGCTGACACCGAGTTTCTGGCTGAGTGATTTTTTTTTTTTTTTTTTTTTTTTTCTCTTTTTGCTAATGCCTGTGTGTGTGGAAAAAAAGGTTTGCCTATTTTCTTGAATTATACACTTGAAGAGGGCTGAGGAATGGCTCTACCAAAATGTATTGATAACATCAAAGATGGGAGGAAGAGATAAGATTGTCTGAACAAAAGTTGGAATATTAACCCATTAACTGTGCAGGTGGCAAAGAGTAATAGTTGTCCATTGCAAGATGAAAGCCTTGACTCACAGATAAAACTGAGCTGCTATCAATTACAATACAATGGAAATTTTGACTTAGCCATAGAACTTCAATGACTGAAATTACAACAATTTGCAGTTAATGGGTTAATAACTCTTCTCGAAGTTAGAGACAATAGAAATTTATTTCAATAGAACAAAGCAATTGATATAAATCTCCGTTTCAAGAAACAAAACTTGCTGGGAACGACCTTTTAACAAAGGTTCCAGCTTCTGAATGTCGAACGAATGCCACATGTTGTACATCATTCATCTTCAGTAACATACTTGCGAAAAAACTACTTAATTCATAAAATTATTCAAAACTCTCTACCTTGTCTTTGTAATTCCAATATACTTCATCATGCGCTCAATGCTTTGCTTGACTCATCATCAGTAATTCTTTCACACATTTTTCACATTGTATTGCATTTTTCTTTGTATTGCTTCATTTAAATTTAAGAATCTTCAACTATTTTACTGAAATGATAACTCTCTTATGCATTTGAAAATAGTACTCCTGTCCTATAATAGTTGTCACGTGTGCATTTCATACTCTTAATGTAACAAATATCATTGGACAGAGATAGACTGATATCAACCGCTTATCTTTTTTCTTTTCTGTTTATTTTCATTTAAATTATTAAATATTATTAATTTAGTAATTTGTAATGATATTCTTGATGCAATTACTGTTTGTTCGAAGTGTAATAGAAATCTTTGTTTTTATAGCATCAAAATCAAAATTACTATTTTCAACTCAACATTCCCGTATTCATTAAGATTTTTTTTTTTTTTTTTAAATTCATGACAAATTTATTTGGTAAATATATTATCTCAATTTTTTTTCCTTAAATAATTTGTCAAAATTTACAAATACTACTTCTGTACAAATAGTTGCAGCATTTATATATACAAATGCAACAACTATTATGGGTTAGAGATAGTATTTCTTCATAACTCATCCTTAGTGTCTTTTTATCTTGAATAATATTTTACCGACTTCAAAAACAACCCAGTTCCACTTACTGTTAAATACTCAAACTTATGATCTGAAAATCTGAGTATTGGTTTCTGATAGTCCTGCTGATTGACAATGTTTTTATTATGCATAAGGCATAAATTTCGAAAGTAATTTTGATATTGTTATTTTTTAAAACTAAAATGTTTTTCCGGATATCACCTCAGCTCATGAAAAATAAAATCCAATGCAACTTCATTAGGTCTTTTTGAATAATAGAATTAAACTGTGTGTGTATAATATATATATATATATATATATATATATATATATATATATATATATAAATGAAGATAATCAGTTTATAAATAAGGAAAATCAATCTATAGGTAAAAGATATCATATTCTTATGATTATTACTGAATGAATAAATGTGGAGTGATTGAGTTGAAATCTTATAATCATAATTTTCATCATTTATTATTATTAGATTAAGTATTGTAACCTAATATTTTATTAATTTTGACTAATTTTTCCCATCGTCTTGAAGTTTAGTTTTTTTCATCACTACTTTGACATGGGCAGACATTCTATTAGCTTCAGCTGTTGAATAACAACCCGAGTAGAAAGTTGTGATAGCGGTAAAAAGTAGTCAAAATTAATGAAATATTGAATAATTATTATATCTGTTTTGTTCTGTTTTGTTCTGTTTTCTTTTTTATTTCTTTTGTTAGTTTTCTGTATTTGTTTTTATTGACGTCTACTTTATGGCTGCTGGCTTTGGTAAAGTTTTATCACCTAAAAAGAAGTATCTCTTCATTTTGTTCATCTCTTATAGAAATAAATAACATGTATGATATTTTATTATGGATACATTTTTCAAAAATGTTGAAGATATTCCTAAATAACTTTCTGCTATATTCAAATATTTCGATAACATATTAACTAAATAAACATTATATGGCATTAATTATCAATAAAAGCAGCTGTATTTGTGTGCAAATATAAATAGATTTGGTTGTTACTTACGAAATGTTGTTTTTTTGATTAATAAGATGAAAGATGATATAAACAGTAAAGGAAGGTAAATATTTAAAGCAATAGCCTTTTCTCAATGATCCTCTAATGGTAATATGCCATCTCCATAAAATGATTTAGGTTAAATAGTCACTAATTCAATAATAGCACAAATTATGGCTTTATTATTGAACATTTATTACGGATATGCAGTTCAAGATTTTTGAAAACAAGTCAATCTTGGAGAAATGTCAGGTGAATATAGATGATGCTATAAGACTTCAGCTACGGGTATTGGGTTAAACACTGTCGTGGAGCATTCCATTCAGCTCACACAGGACCTATTTTTCCAACTTCTAAAACTTTCCTATTGCCTTGAAATGACGTGATATACTTACTGTTGGAGTCGTAAAGTCCCCAGAAAGTGTTTGAACCATTGTTTGTGGCTGTTGGCCACTGCTGTCAATTATTCTCCATTGTTAAGAACAACCTCAGTCCTCTGTCAAAGTTTATTGCTATCCATATTTCCAGAGCTAAACATATTGAACCAATACTGAACAGTTTGCACTGAAGCAGTATTCATTTCATATGATTTATTGGTGCTATCAGCTGCTTGAGCAGCATTATGTCTTTATTTGAAATTGTACTTGAAACTCAAAAACCTCCAATAATAAAATTCTATTTCTATTGGCATTGAATTTGCAAAAAGCGTGATTACATTATTGTCCATGATGTAATAAAAAATGACATTTCAAGTCTAACAACCTAATAAATATTTGCATACACAACTGCTAATTGTTTGAACTAACCCCAATACCTAATATGATAAATTAGAACTGACTTACTTGTGCAAACATTAAAAATGAATATAACTTGCCCTTATTGTTAATGTATTTCAGCCTAACATAAAAATATTAACACGAGAGTAAGACATTGAAATGGTCTTGGCAAAATGCAAATTTTTAAGCAATTATTTTATCTATTTTTATCAGATGAAGTTCAGTATATCATTCCTAATTTTTATACTATATTTACCTACATCTTATTTTTTTTCTGTTGCTTTTTATCACAACTGGCCATCATCTATGGTAGGTGGTAAACGGTGCAGATTGGAAATGAAGAATAAGCTTTTTGGGACGTTGAGTTCGAGCTTTACTAAAAACTTATTCCTTATCTCTGATCCACACTATTATGGCCTGAGTAGAAGCTGTGATGAAAAGCAACTGAAAAATTAAGATGACGGTAGATAGTAGTATGAAAATTAACTCTTAAATTCATAAACTACTTGAAACCAGGCCGGAATTCTTCAGCCATAAAGTTAAAAATTATGATAACAAGTGGAATAAAAAAAATGATTAAAAATCATCAAAAGCTGGAAGAGAGATAACTTTGATCAGTTATTCCTCTTGATGTTGATATTCTAATTTTCTCATATGAATTTAAGAGTTAATGATAATGATGCAAATTGTTATCCTTTGTTTTACTTTCATCTCCCATTTTATTGGATTCATAATCCTACAAATTCCTACTATATTTCTCATCATTCACCTTTTTGAAGAAGAGATACACCAAAATCTTCATAATAATATATTATGATAATATTTATGATTATTTTGACTTAATTGACTAGCAGGTAATTTTGTAGAATTTTTCACTGCAGCCAAAGAACCTTTTTTATCTTTTAAGATACTTCCTCTGTCCCATAATAGTTATTACATTTACATATTTACATCACTTCTAAATGCAGCAACTATTATGGGACAGGCATAGTATTCACTTCCTTTTATTTTCCATTTTTAATTAAGCTATAAAGTTATAAAATGATTTTACTTTTTTTTCTAAATGAATTGAGAATTATATATATATATATATATATATATATATATATATATATATATATATATATATATATATATATATATATATATTTTATTTTAAAGATTAGAGCATATATTTTGATGTGTGAATGTGGTTGCTGAATATCTTCATCTACTTTTTCAGCTATTTTTGGTTTTTTGTTTTGTTTTTTTTTTGTTTTTAACATAAGCAACCCTATTATACAAAGGTACATAATTCTATAATTTATCAAATTTCTGTTTATTGCATCAAATTTCAAGATACTTATTTATTTCCTTCAGTCGTCTCAGAATTTTTAAAAGTGAGTGATGAATCTGTTCGCTTCGTTGGGGATTTTCATATTACATCTGAAATGATTAAAATCTTTATAAACTACTACCTCTGTTCCATAATAATTGTTACATTTGCATACCAATTTCATATACTAAATATGACAACTATTGTGGGACAGAAGTATTACTTACATTTTTGTTTTAGTCACATCAGTATCTTGAATTTAATCATTGGTGGTACCTCAACCATTAAAACTTTTTAAGCTATTCCATTAATGAACCAGCTACAATATCTTTGAAAACAATTCTTTTTTTTCTTTTTGTTTCCCCTTTCAAGAAATTATTAAATTCACAAACCAGAAGAGTATTTCTTCTGAATTCTTTTTCGCTTTCAAAAAAAATTCTATTCAACTTTTAAATTCATGGACTGCTTATTAATCACTCCAAATTACAGTTTGAAAATGATGGAACTGTTCGGTGAATTGAATAGAAAAAAATAGAAAAAGTAACTTGGTCAAAAGGAGATAATTTTTATCGGAAGTTATTTCCCTCAATATTGACAATTTTTCAAATTATGAATTTGAAGGTCTAAAAAAATTGTTTTTTCTCTACGTTAGCTATCCTTTCTAGTAATGCAAATTTCCCGTTTAATTCAAAACGTCTTTACCAAATTCCTATCTGTAGAACTTCCAGAGCTCTTACAAACCAATTCTGCTCGTTGAATAGCTTTAAACCAAGCTTTTTCAGTGACTATTTGCTCTCTACTGTTTTCTTCTTCAATGAAGTCTTTAGAAACCGAAACCATTTGTGAATTACTCTGCCACAAAGAAATGCTACATCCACAAAGCAAAGTTTTCTTTTGTCATTTGTCAGTTTTTATTTTTAAAATTGATGGTTCTTTGGTTATGTAAAAAAAAATTCTACATTGATCAGCCTAATAAATCTGCATGCTTTTTTTTTTAATCTACATTCCGTTTGTGTTTATTTTGTAAATTGATTTGTAGAAGTTAGTTATTCTAGAAGAATGCACTGCTGTAGTGACTTCAATGATATTGTTCTGTGGACAGCCATGTAAATTATTAACCATCTAGTTCTTGTTTATGACGATAATGGTAACACAGATGATGACACAGACTCGGTGGAAGCTTCTGGTGACACGCCTCCCTCTCACCAACACAAGATGCCTCAGGTGGAGATGGTGCAGCCTGCCAAAACGCAGCAAGAGATCGATCAAGAGTCCAAAGTTGAAAAATGGGGTGAGTTACTCATGATATCTTAACTTTCTGATTTCATTGGTTTAAGACTGAGAATATCTTGGATATATAACTATCAAACCACTGTCAATATGACATTTACGAATTTGTAACGTTTTCAAAACTCAGAGAATGGGGGGGGGATATTATAAAAAATCACTTTAAAAATTATACACAGACCAACATTTAGATTGAATCTTATAGCCATTATTAATTTTTCGTCTAGCATTTCTATCATCTTAATTTTAATTGCTTTTCTTTGCAACTACTTAGATGGTATGTCTACAGCCATTGGTGAACAGCATGGATTGGATTTAAAGAGTGACTTTTAGGCGAGGCATGAACTTGAATTTCTTTACCTTAGGAAACCTGCCTATGTTGGGCAGATTTCTCATGGTTTCCAATCTGCTCCGTTTACTAGCTGCCGTAGACTTATGGTCTCACTGATGAAAAGCTACAAAATTAAGATAAAAAAAAATACTAATAAAAAAAGTAATGGTTGGCAGCAATTCATGTATCAGAAATGAAGATAAATTTTATAAAGCTTTAGTTTTATTTTCATATTGAAATCTTTAAATTTTGTTTAAAAACTTTCCAATTTTAAAAGTAATAATTATTTTCTTCACCATATTAATGCCATGTCAACTGATAAAAAGTAGCTTTTGGGTCATGGGATCATAAAGTAAAATATTCAAGATTTTGTGTTGGGTTGTTTTGTTGTACTTTTTCTTGGTTAGTTTTATTATTGAAACAATTAGTCTCAAATAGATTTTTTAAGAAATCATTGTATATTTGCAGAATTTTTGCCTCAATCATTTAAATTTTTCATTTTAGTGAAAGATCTCACTGAGGATGAGAAGAAGCAAATCCTAATCTCGGATGATTTCCAAAGTTTTTTCAGTAGAACTACTCGCATTGTGGAACGTGTTCTTGCAGAAAATGAAGACGACATGTATGTTGACTATGCCGGTGGGGATAATGAAGGAAAAGACGAGTAAGTGTTATTTTAAAAAACTAGAAATAGAAAAAAATGATTCTTTGCTAAAAGATGAATCAAAATTCTTGTTTCCCTTGGAAGTAAGATTTTTCTTTTCTTTCTTTTTTTTTTTTATGTTCAAAATCACTGATTAGTGAATGCAATTTCTTATAAAGATGTTCAATTCTTGAAATTTGATCTCGTATTATTTTCTCCAATTCTTTTATTTTGTTAGTCAGAAAAAAAAAAATTATTGTATTTCCCTGCACTTTTACGCTGGGTCCGACAGGTGAAGGTTTCTTTTTTCATAGGCCTATCCTTACCCCAGTGGAATATAATCTATGCTAGATAGAATTCTAAAGTCATATATATGACTTGAATGGAGTGTATAAATTATATTTAGTATAAAATAGTAAATAAACAAAATTATGATAAATAATTTAAGAAAAATATACATGGTCTCAAAATTTCATTCCCATATTGTAGCATAGCTGCAGCTCTACCATGGATACTTAATGGTAGTAAAAAACCTTAGGTGTAAAAGCCGTTTTGTAAGATAATAAGAAAACATGCTGACCATATGTGGTCAAGCTGATCTACACGTTGCTAAACCACTCACAAAACATCTTGGTAAGGTAAGTGAAAGTGCTGAGACCTTAATTTTGTTTATTCTATCCCTTCAAAATTTTGCAAGTCAAAATTGAGGTATGTCCTTGCAACCAAACTGAGGCAATACAGTAATTTTATGATTGCTTTAAAACTATTTCTATTTGTGAGATCTTTATTTTAGGATTTAAACAAAAAATAACATTGTAAAAAATCATTGATGCTCCGTTCAGAAAATTGAATCGGAGATTCATCACCGTAATTATTCTATCATGATTTATAGACAGAAACCATTGCTAAAATGCAATATTTTTCATTTCTATTTTCAGGGACCAACTTGCTGGAGAACGATTGAAGTTAACTAGGCAGTTCTTTGATGAGAGGTGGTCAAAACACCGAACAATAACTAGCTTAGATTGGTCAACACAGGTCAGTTGATTGCCCTTTGAACACCAAGTATGCTTCAGCAAAGTTTTTTTTTTTTTTCTTTTTGACAGTTCTGAATATTTTTCATGGCATTATTCGTCTGCGGACTTCCACAAACTAATCATGGATAATATAAATTAGGGACATTCAAGAGCAGCCTGAAAAGATAGCTTTTTATGAATCCAAAACACCTGAATAGCAATAGTTGTTGGTTCCTAATAGTATTTAGTATGTCCAGATTTTGTAATAGTTTTTTTTTTTTTGTCATCTACCACTATTACTATCAGCTAATTGAACATATTTTCTTTTTTATACTTTATTTAAAGTATTCCTTTGTTTTGTTTTTTTTTCCAAGTACTCTTGATGATTGAAAATATTTGGTTTTGAATTTTCAGTGCCATGGTGACTTGGAATAACTCTTCAGAATTTCAGTTTAATATTTTAACTTGCTCTATTTTTTCAGCATCCTGAGCTGTTGGTTGCATCTTACAATGTTAATGAAGATTCCCCACATGATCCAGATGGAGTTGCATTAATATGGAACACTAAATTTAAAAAAGACACTCCAGAATTTATATTTCATTGTCAGGTAGATATCATTCACTATTGTACTATCTTTTCTTTTTTTTTCAAATTTCCTAATTGGTATTTAAGATTTTGACAGATATATTTTTGTCTATATATAAATATATATGTCTAAATATAAATTTGTTTCGTATTGATGAACTTGATTTCCAGTTGATATACTCTTGTTAAAGATCATGATTTCTGATTCTGTAAAAGTTTTGCAATTATCATTCTTGAATTGTTTTTCTCTCCACTTTGTATGAAAAAAAAAAATTAAAATTTTTTGGAATCCCTTTGATAGAGGATATTGTAGAGTAAGTTCATTTTCAAATATTTACTGAATACAGGTTGAACTTGACTAATCTGGCAAACAAATATAATTAATATATCTCTGAATTTTTGAGATGAGGTATTATTATTATTATTTCTATTATTCGGACCATCCTCATCTTGGTTGTTTTTCATACAACCAAGATGCGGATGGTCCAAATAGTAATAGAAATAAATAAAATTAACTTACATAGTTTTTTTCCTTAGTTGTTGATTTTCCAATTGAATTTTTGTTGATACCTATATGACTGCCAGCAATTCACCATCTCATACCATCAAATCTGCTGAACAAGTTAATCCCAGATTAGTGAGGTTTAACCTGTAGATTTTTTAAAAATCAATCTTCTGGACCTCAAAACTGGTCTATGTAAATTTGACTGAAATTTTGAAAAAATAATTGTACTCATGTTTTGCTAGGAAATTGCCCCATAGTTTTGATACATAATGTATTAACTTTTTTTTTCTAGTCAGCTGTAATGTCAAGCTGCTTTGCCAATTTCCACCCCAACTTAGTTGTGGGCGGGACTTATTCAGGACAAATAGTCCTTTGGGATAATAGGGTCAACAAAAGAACACCTGTGCAACGTACACCTCTCTCTGCTGCCGCACACACTGTGAGTGAAATATCATTTTCTATTTGCTTCATTCAATATTTATTAAGAGGTAATCAAAAATCACAAGTAGATAAGATTTTTTACTCTGTAAAGCTATACATCAAAAAGTTTGATCTGATTTCTGTATTTTTATTACTGTAATTCAGCAAAAATTGCGCATCTTGGTGAGAAAACTTTCAAAATACTCTATATTGGAGAATAAGGCAATTTCTAATCTAATTTACCTTGATAATCTATATTATTATGATCCAATTACTCAAGAGAGAGAACTTGTCCGTGCTAATTATAGAATAGTTTCCCTTATTTATCTAATTGTGAATAATTATGATATAAATTTTGTAAATATGAAGTGATTTAATATCAAGATTAATGGCTACTGAAGGTGGCCTTAAAGTGAGTGATATTACTTGATGAATTAAAGAGAAACGGCCTTAATATTTTTATGATAGATCTTATATCAGTTTACATTTTGGCAGATTTAATGGAGAAGAAAAATGTCTGGAAATACTTTATACATTGTAAAATGAAATGTTTTTCCAAAATTTTACAGGTTTTGGTAAAATTCCAAGATAGATTTAATTCTGACGACAGATCAATATTTCATACACTTCTTGAGATACTCGTTTTGTTTTTATTCATAAAATGGTGTTTAAAAAAACATTCCACGATATTTATCATCACCAAATACTTGGAATTGTTTCTGGTTTGGATACTTTAATACTTTCTATCCAGTTTTAATTGAACTTTATTCATTTCAATCTCATCAAATGTTTTATTAAAGAAATCAAACATCTGTTTTATTAAGGACAAGATATAATTACTGCATTTAACTCATCATTATTATTTGATATCTGCATTATTTCAGTCATTCTCATAGAAGCTTATAAAAGCCGTCATTCTTTTTTCTTTGTTTGTTGAAGAGATGAAGGGGTAAAGCAAGGCTCAACTGTGTCAGTGTTCAGATCTACGTAAATATTACTACTCCGATGCTGCTGCTGATGTCTTTTTCCATTAAATATAGGGATCTATGATTTTTTCATGAATAAAATTGATGTTTTTCTTTATATTAAAAAAGAAATTTGTTTTTGTTCAATTCCGTTGCCTTATTGTTTTAAAATCATTAAAAAGAAGAAATTGTTGAAAAATGACGAAAAAATATTCCTTCTAGGTCTGCATTCTTTTATTTCTAAAAAATACATTTATTTCAAGTAATATTTGTATCATTTATACTAAATTTTACTTGTATCCTAAACAACCTTGTCATTTTTTTCCTGGGTACTAAGCTAGTGCTGAATATCTGTCTTAAATTAGAATGCCTTTCAAAACCACACCATATTTCTTGTGTATGTATCGTAACTGTACTGAGTTTTTTTCTTTTTTTGTAAAGCATCCAGTGTATTGCATTAAAGTTGTTGGCACCCAAAATGCTCACAATTTAATCAGTGTCTCTACTGATGGCAAGATCTGCTCCTGGAGTTTAGATATGTTATCCCAACCTCAAGACAGCATGGAACTTCAACACAGACAAAGCAAAGCAGTTGCTGTGACCTGTTTCTCCTTTTTGGCTGGAGATGTGAACAATTTTGTAGTTGGAAGTGAAGAATGCACTGTGTATACTGCTTCTCGGCATGGAAGGTTAGTTCTGGCTGATTGTTAGTCATTTTTAACCACTATTAGTTTTTGACCAGTATTTTCTTTCATTTTCTTTCATTATCTTTCATTTTCTTACATCTTTTAGTTGCATTTTATTGCAACTACACTCATACCGTAAGCTTACGGCAGTGAGAGAACAATGTAGATTTGAAATAAAGAATAAGCTGTTGGTAAAATAGTGCATCCTTTTTACCTCAGGGAGCTGCCTATGTATGATGCTGCTCTACCAATTGAGCTACATGAGTTATTACCGGTGGCAGAAGATCAGATCTAACCTTCAAACTCATCCTTCCCTGACTGTTTGCTCCATTTTCTTATTGCTTTTGTATTCACTATTTGTAGTAATATTGTTCTCTTTTATTTTCTATTAGATTTTTATCTGATAAAAAATATTACTTGTCAACCATTATCAATTTTTGATTGGTATTCTCTTACATCTTTAATTCATTTTATTAGTTGCTTTCACTCATTGCTGTGGACTGATTGTCTGAGTAGATTTGTGGTAAAAAAGGGGTAAAATTTTTTAAAATTGAGAGAAAATACTAGTCAAAATTATTAATGGTTGACAATGCCTCATCTGATAAAAAAAATGAATTGGGATGATGCTGTCAATAATTTTGAGAATGGTCCTTAATTTCTCCCCTCCACAAAATTCCAAAAATTGAACTCCTTATATTTGCAACATATTACACCTCAAAAGGGCAGTAGAATGAATCGACCAAATGTTGTGGCTACAAGGACTACAGTCATCTGAAAAATTCTTTGAGATCAGGATGTTTTTCATTTTATTTATATATTCAACATGGAAATATTAATCACTAAATGAAAAATCTGATGTAGAGATACAAAATCTCTGTCCTTATCTCCACATGAATTTTATCAAGTTTTGTAAATTTCTTCACATTACTTATGACAATATAAAAAGATTTGAAGTCTTTTTAGCCCATAGATTTTCATTATTTGTGAAGAAAAACACACTTGCAGATTTCAAATAGTGTTTAACCTGTTAGAAAAAAATGAATTATAACTATTGTATTTTTTAACTATCTAAATTTGATGCAAATTTTGGGAAGATAAATTAAATATATTTCGTATCTTTGATTTGTTAATCACTGGACTTTCTTCTGTGTTCATTTGTTTTACAGTAAAGCTGGTATAACAGAATACTTTGAAGGCCATCAAGGTCCTGTCACAGGTATTGACTGTCACACTGTACCTGGTCAGATTGACTTCTCTCCATATTTCATCACCTCATCTTTTGATTGGACAATCAAATTGTGGAGTAATCGCGTAAGTTTATTTCCTTGTTTATATCCCTCGTTTGTTTTTTTTTTTTTTTTTTTTTTTTTAAATCATAGACTATAACCCATTAATTGCAGAAGGTGGTGAAGAGTAGTAGTCATCCATTGCAAGATATAATCCCTTGTATATTGTTGGTTGGTTCATTGAAAATTAAAAGACCTGACTCTATGATAAAACTAAGCTGCAATCAATCACAACTAAATGGAAATTTTATTGAGTTAGCTATAAAATTGTAATGACGGAAATTTCTGTCATTTGCAGTTAATACAGAAGAAATCCTACTAAATGATGGTCCGATTGCTTCAGTTTTGTCAGAATAGACATCTTTGAACAGAATTGTTTCTTCCTTTTTTTCCAATTTTTTACCTGTATTGATGTTGACTTATTCCTTGCTTGTGAGATTCAGGTGAGGATTTCTTTTCCTCTGCCCAGCTATTTTACCAATAATTTTGAACTGGGAGGTTGATTCATACTTTTTCTAAGGGCATTAGTGCAAAGTGATCACAATCTACATCAGACAAGATTTGAACTCAGTTCAACTATTTCATTTTCCACACTGCTTTTTATGCAAAGGTTGATGCTGAAAATCTTTGCTTTAGATTTTTTTGATTCTTTGTATATTGCACTTTGTTTCTCATGTCTCTCTTGGTTATGCACCTTTTGTTTTTATGTTTCCATGAGACTGTTATAGCTGTTTGTACTGAACACATTTTGGTTGGTACTTTTTTAGACTTACAATAGTGACCACATTTCAACTTGTCTGATCTTTTCACATGATAACCTCATTCACAGATAAAATCAATGTTAGTTTTGTCTTCCACTGGAAGTTTCCATTGATCCTCATGTTTGGTGTGAACAAGTTTTTGATTGTAAGACAAGAGTTACAAGACTTATGCCTAAAACTGCTATTGAAGAGTTTACAAGACTTATGCCTAGAACTGCTATTGAAGAGTTTACAAGACTTATGCCTAGAACTGCTATTGAAGAGTTACAAGACTTATGCCTAGAACTGCTATTGAAGAGTTACAAGACTTATGCCTAGAACTGCTATTGAAGAGTTACAAGACTTATGCCTAGAACTGCTATTGAAGAGTTACAAGACTTATGCCTAGAACTGCTATTGAAGAGTTACAAGACTTATGCCTAGAACTGCTATTGAAGAGTTACAAGACTTATGCCTAGAACTGCTATTGAAGAGTTACAAGACTTATGCCTAGAACTGCTATTGAAGAGTTACAAGACTTATGCCTAGAACTGCTATTGAAGAGTTACAAGACTTATGCCTAGAACTGCTATTGAAGAGTTACAAGACTTATGCCTAGAACTGCTATTGAAGAGTTACTTGATTTCTTGGTCCTTCCTTCTTGCATGTTGTGGGATCAATTAATGTGCTGATGTGAAATAGAATCATTTTCAAATGTTGAAGTTTGAATATTCTAAATTATAAATACTTTCATTTTTTAAGATACACAATCAAATGACTTTATCTCTATTGAGTACTGTGTTAGACACCATACAAGACCCCACCGCCATTTTTCCCTCAAAAAATGTCTGGAAAGGTAAATGTAACCTTCATTTCCCAGCCCAGCATTAGCCAGAACTTGAGAAGTTGAAAAACTGGGTTATGAATGAGAGGAATTCTTGAATATGCATTAATTTCTTAATAATCTTCGCTGAAATGTAGGAGTGGGTCTTATATACCATCAAATGGAGTACTTACTAACAGATTGGGTAGTGGTGGAATCGTTTTTTTTTTCAAAGATCAGCCTAACTTTCTTTTTTACATTTGTGCTTGATTTGATCAAAATTTCTGTAAAGAAATCCTTTTTACAGAGTGAATTGTTTCCTTTCAGGACCTGAAATACATCCACTCATTTGAAGATAACAGTGAATATGTCTATGATGTACAGTGGTCACCAATTCATCCAGCACTTTTTGCTAGTGTTGATGGAATGGGCAGATTAGACTTGTGGCACTTGAACAATGAAACAGAGGTAAATCATCTTCAATATTCATTACTTCCATTCATTCTTCCATTTTAAGTATAAAATCCTCTTAGTACTGTTGATTATTTTCGGTTTGTTTCAATGTTAGTCTTTTTAACATTATTACAATTCCTGTTGAAGGAAAAATTCTGTAAGTTTTTATATGGATATATATATATGTAGAATATTTAACTACTTGAAAATATTTTGAACTTTTCAATTTATACCAACAAATAAGTCACAGCATTCCTTAATCTCAACCATTGGTCATTTTTAGCCAAGAATTTACTTTTACTATGTCTAGTTCGAGAGAATCCATTTCTCTAGGCACCCCTCCCCCCCAATCGCATCAAGAGGGGTAGGGTCAGAGCTATTCCATGATACCTATGGGAACTCGACAATTTTTAAATTCTTCCCCACGTGAGGTGCATAGTGCTGTGGTGCCCCACTCTAAATAGAGTCTTGTGACACATTACACCAGAATGGGACTTTATCAAATACCATGCATATATATATATATATATATATATATATATATATATACTGTATAGGAATTATAATCATTAAAAACAAAAAAATGTTTTCTAAGTAGGTAATGGTGATTAATTATGATATAAATATCCTCTAGCAGCTAATTGTTTCTAGACTAAATATTAAATTGCTTAATGCTTGAATTAAAATGTTTCAGTAGACTTGTAATAGAAATCTACTGGGCTTAAATATCACAACAGTTATACAAACCTCAGCTTACATATGTTCCAGAAATCTCAAAAGAGTCAAGAGAAAAAAAACAAATCCAGCCTCATGTGTTTTATTTCCAATCTGTGTATAATTTCTTGCTTCCTATAATAAAATTGGAAATGGTTTCTTTCCCAGGTGCCGTCTGCTACTGCAATTATGGATAGTAATGCTGCTTTGAATCGCTGCAGTTGGCATCAGAGTGGCCATCTCATTGCTGCCGGTGATGACAATGGACGGATTCACATGTGTGATGTTGGCGAGGTGAGAGTTTGTTTTCTTTTTCAAATTTAAAATCTTTTCTCTCAGCCCAATTGTTCTCCATGCTTTGTAACGATAAAATATTTCCATTGATGGCTTTATTCCTATGCTTCAATCGGTTAAAATACTACACCCAAACATAATTAGTTTCTTTAATTATACTGATATCATAAAATCTGTCATATTTCAGGATAAAAGCTTGATTTGACTAAGTATAGATTGCTTTATGTAGATGAAGTCTAGAATAGTAATTCGAAATTTTATTTTCTTTTATTTTGGTTCTATCTTTATTGTAGTTATAAAATACATTAATTATATTTTTCATTTTTTTTTTTTTTCTTGTTGAATTTGATTGCAATAAAAGGCAGATATGTACTGAATTGAGAAAAATAAATTGTTTAAGCTGTGAATGAAAAACTTTTAATTGTATTTGTATGAGCCACATTTGATGACACTTCATATGTGATTATATGATAATTAGCAATATGTATATGTTTGTCACACTTACGTCATCAATGATGTGTGGTGATGTAACTTGGTAGAAATAAAATTTTATGTCACATTAAACTTGATAAATTATATTTTCACTCAAGTTTATCTTTAGATTTGTATATAATCAACATAAACAAGAAAATGCAGAGCAACATAAAGTTTTTGATATTAAATAAGTACTATAAAAAATAAAAACAACTCCTTTCTTATCTCGTCTAACATGATTAAAAAAAAATCTGGTTTGGAAGAATTTTCTTAATTTACATTGACTTGTTCTCAGCTAATATGAATTCTCTTTTAATTCTGTTTCTTTAATTTCAAATCTACTTATGTTTGATATTTCAGCATATTGCCAATCCTAAAAGTGACGAATGGTCTCGCTTCCGACTCACTCTGCAAGAACTTAAGACCCATGCTGCTGAGCGTGAGGAGGATTCTTCATTCATGGGTTCAGTGACTATTCCCCTTCGGTAATCCCGAACAATCACTGCTCCTGCTCTATGGTCATTTTCTTTTTTCTTTTCAAATTTTAAAACTTTTTTTTTCCCTCCCTAAACTTCCAATGTCAGGGCTAATCAATGAATATGGCCTGAGTGATAATAAGTCTACTAGCAGCAGCAGTATGGGGCAGGCTCTAAGGTCCCTGGTCCCAGTTGCCTCCTCATCTGTGGTCAGTGCCTGCTGCCTTGTCAATGTATTGCGTTAAGAACATTGTAGCCAACGCAGTGCTTCTAAAACCTGACAAAACAGTTCATTGTGCTGGTACATTAAAAACAAAAAAAAAACTTTTGCTCTTCCCTTCGAACCAAGGAGAGGTATTCAGTCTGTATCAGGAAAAAAGCGAACTAAAGCATTTAATGAAGTTCCGTTGTTTCAAATAATACTTATCACTATTCACTGCCTTCTGTGGGTCTGAAAGTTTTTTGACAATCCTCAACTGGTTCAGTCTTCTGTAAAGGTTAACTTTTAGCATTCTGCATTCTTTTTCAAGGATGCCAAGATTTTGTGCACTTAGTAACTATGAAAGCCTATAACTTGCATGTCTGTTCGTGTTTGACAGAAAGTGATATAACCACACAACCCCCAAAATTGAAGTCAGCGATCAGTCGCCTGCAGTGACTAGGTAAATTAAGTTACTTATAGTGAGCTAAAGGTTTCTGCCTCTGTTTTTCCGTCTAGTGAGTGAGTATGTCCTGACACCAAAGTTGGATTGTTGTCGGTTTATAAATGTAACGCTTTTTCACCTATAAGGATGATCTGCTCTGTGTGTGTGTGCGTGTGTGTGTGTGCTTTGCAGCTTCTGGATTGTCTGCCCACATGAATGCAACAGAAAGTGATAATGTCCGCTTTCATCACCAACTCCCTTCCTCCATTTTTGATGAGGTGGTTGTGGATCATTCTACTATCTCTATCCCATAATAGTTGTTACACTTGGTGTGTGAAATGTATATGAAAATGTACAAAATATTATGGGACAAAGGTATTTGAATTGTTCTACAAATTCAGATACCACTTCTGATATGGAATTCTTGGATGAAATGCTTTAAGTAATTATTTCAAACTTGTAAAATAAAAAATAGTAGCTTCTATGATTCAGTAATTTCCTCTTCTATGATTGCTGATAGGATGTTAAATCTTATTTTTGCTTTGGACCAAAATCAGGAATCCTTAAGATTTGTGCCATGAACTGTCTTTTTTTTCCCCTCACCTTGGTAATCATTTGAAACAAGTTGCAAAACATTCATTTTGTTCGTGCTGGCATTTTGATGATATTTTGTGCATAATTATTAGTCCATTTTTTCTATTAAAAGGAATAAAAAAGAAAAAAAAAAAGATTGATCCCCTTTCCTTGATTGTGGAGGACAATTAAAAAAATATATTGCAGAGTTAGTTGGCTTCCAATACAGCTTGCTTCTCTTTAAGTTTTGATTAGATAAAGAATAGGTTGGCATCTTTTACTCAGCATGTGAACACTGGACAAAGGAAGATAACCCTTGGCGTGCTTCATCGATCATTTACACATTTACCTGCTGTGTAAAGTGTGTATTGACGACCATCTGTGATAAAACATGGTGATCTTGCTACATATACTTGGTCACATTTCTTGATTCTACACACTTTTAGTCATATAATCTTATTAGAAACAAGGGTTGCCATTTGGTATTTTTCAAGACCAAAATTGGGCAAATTTGGTACTGAACAAAGCTATTTGGTTTTGAAAATGATGATTTGGTACTAACATATTATCCCTGAAATGCAAATATGATACAACATAAATATAAATGCTGTCTATAGTTTTGAGAAGGGTCATTGACAATCAAAGATAATTTTTGGATGATTGTTTTTTGGATCGTGTTTACAACACAAACCTGGAGTTCAATTGTCTGGAAGACTCTTTGATTGAATATACATGAACGATAGATGAAAAAATGTATTTCAATGCAACCTTAGCTTGATGATGGATTTTTAGTGATTTGATTATCATGGTACTGAAGCTACAACTTTGGTCTTGTGCAGCAAAAAGCATCTGGCAACTCTGTTAAAGACTGAAAGCACATGTAAAGGCAGTGAAAAGATTCCCAACACTTCAAATTATGATTATTAATTTTTGACTTTTATTTACCTTCAACTTAATTTTAATGTTGCTTTTTATCTCAGCTCTACTCAGGTTGTCAGTTTATGGCTGTGAGTAAACAGCATTGATTGTAAATAAAGATTAAGCTTTCGTTGAGACTCGAACTCTCTTCCTTTTAATCTTCATTTCACTTATTCTCTATTTCTGATCAACACTGTTTACTCACTGCTGTGGATTAAGTGCCAGAACAATTGTCATAAGAAGCAGAAAAATTCTGAAGGTGAATAGTGATAAAAAATTATTAATGATTTGTAATACTTAGTCTAATAAACATTAAAATGATAAAATAATTGCTGTACTTCAAATTCACATTTTTGCTATGAGAGGTAGATATTTATTTTTGTCTTGAAACCAATTCATACTTGATTCAATGCCAAATGAGAATAAGATCTATTGAACAGTCATCAACCATGATGCAAGGTTGTGAAAGTGGGGCCAAAATTCTTTTGGTTATACAAGTCTAGTCGTAATGTTAACTTTTCTCTGCTGTTCCAACCTTGGAGACTTGTGTCTTCCTTTGGTTTGCATGCTCAGTAGTAATGCTAATCAACATCGTCTTCTCTTCCGCAAGTAACCTACCTAGACTTGAGCCTTCAGCATTGCTTCCCCCTCCCCATCCTGCTTTTCGGAAAATTACTTTCATTAAATTTTCATTTGCATGTTATTAATCTATTTATTTATTATAGTCTATTTTTTATGCATTAAGGCTGTTTTGTAGGCAGTTAGGTATCCGTACATTTTAAGGGTTGGATGCAACTATTTCTTTCATCTGACTCAATGTTCAACTGTTGTAATACAGTCTCTCTCTCTCTCAGTAAGGATGTCCCAACTACCAAGAAGGCTATGTGATGCATGTACCACCTTTCTGCCACTGCTGCCCCCAATCCTCTGCAATATACGAACAATATGTAACCATCACTAATAACTATTTAACTTTGCTTTCCTGTATAACAAGAGAATAAAGTTTATTTGCCTAATTTTGATGTTCCTTTTTCTTTTCTTTTTTGTAATCTGCATGCCCGAAGGAGATGCAGGTGGCCTAATGGTTGAATAGAGTTCAAACTCTGGCTGAGAGTTTGCATTCTCTTCATATTAATGCCCTTGTAAAAGGCATAACTCCATTACAAAACCAGGGAAGTCCAACCCATTGTCTAGTGTAGTGAGAGGCTGGCAATGGACAGAGTAGGATGGTGCTCCCACACAGTAGCTTTGATGGGCCTAGCAAGCCAAAAGTGGATTATGATGAATTGCTCAAGTAATATAAAAGGATTAAAAAAGATGGACTCACTATTTAAATCCTTTTTAAGTCATTTTTCAAGTAACCAAGAGCAGGGGAATAATTGAATTATCAGCTCATGGAATAATAATCAACTTTGCACTGATGCCTCTGTTCAATCTGTGGTGATGTGAATACCATAACAATTAAAATCAAGTGTCATATACAGTTCCCCAAATTTTTTCTTGACTGCCAAGTTAATCAACATTAAGGCGTCATTTCTATATCCTTTCTCAATATTAAACCAGGTCAGAAATTCACAATCCGTTTTCTTTATGAGAAAAATCAACTTGATTGCACCTTATTCAAGATTTTTTAGTGCCTTCAGTGACCAGTTTCACAAAATCCATACTAAACAGGCCCAAGATTCGTCTAAGGGATTCTGATCTTGCAGCAGCACCTCCACATTGCACTATAAAGAGGGTTGGAGGGATATTTCTAATGCCTTCATGACAGTGAGTGGGTGATTCTTGTCCTAACTCAAGGCTGGGTCCCAACATTAATAAAACCTTGTCAAATTTACCTTCATAGGGAGGCAAACGAATCTCATAGTATTACTTTACCATTAATTGCTGTTGACAGGAATTCATAATGTAAGCATTGAACAAGGTTCCCTCAAAGCTGTGCACACAAGATTATTACATAATTTCGAGTTACCTTACTTGAAAAGTGCTCAACCTGAATAAGAGAGCGTTAATTATGATATATATATAATGAAATATGTATACATGCACTGTATTTGTGTGTCTGTATAATATATAAATATAATGAATAAATGAGATATATGAATATAATATACATTTATTATTAAAATGATAGAAATACAGTACATGTATATCATATTTTATGTGTTGGAAACATTAAGTCAATTCTTCCAAGCACAGAATAGAAAAGAACAAAAAATTAAAACTATTCAAATGAATTTCTATAATAAATCTTGATGCTATCACTCAATCAAAGTCTGTTTAAAAAATATGTATATATACATATCATCACTAATCAGTGGATATCTCCTGTAAAACACATTATGGTAGATATCTATCCAACGTTTCTAGTGGGATAACGATTGAAGGTTCTTTGGTTACGCCAACTTCCTGTAGAAGTGATAAAAGGCTTAATAGAAAAAACAAATACAAATATTTCATTCAAATAAAAAATGCTATAAATTCATGGCGGGCATTCTAACGAAAAGTTTAAGTATTTAAAGAGGCAAAAATGCTCAAGTATAATAACTAATTAGATCATTTAGTAATCACCTTCTGAACAGTATGTCTATAACTATTAGTCAATTTTGATCCTTAAGTTAAATTATTTTACATCCACATCTGCAAGGATGACCAAAATACCTTGCTTCAGAAAAAAACTTTCCCTAACTACTAAAATCCAACACGATTGCCGCATCTGTGATAAATCTTAAAATGATAGGTTATCGATTGATGAAAACACCACTTTGTTACCTTCTTTAATTTCCAAGCTATCAAGCTTAAAGTTTGTGTCAATCTAACATTGTCAAAAGGTCACACTCACGGAGCACAGAACATATAAAGATTTTAGTAGAAATGGGTTACAAACCTCGGGGAGGGGGTACCTATAATTTTTTCATGGGACGGTAGTTGTAAATTAAGTATTGCAATGTTAGAAAAAAAAAAAAAAATTCATTCTATTTACCTTAATTTTTTGGTTACCTTTTTTCCGGAAATTTCAACTTTTATGATGACAAACAGAGTTTTGATGAGAAAGATCGACTGGAAAATATCAGAGTTGAATAGTATTGAAAATAATCATGCTTCAGATTCAAACTCCAACCAAAATGAATTATAAAGTCATTGCTTTTACCAACAAATCTGGTCATTTCTGCAGGTCCATTCCTGTCTGACTTATAACTTCACACAACATTTTAAAACAAGTTTTTATTCCACCTCCATTATTTTTACATGGATTTTTATTGGAATATCTTTCATTTAGAATGATATTCAACATATTTTCATTCAATATCAAGTTATTGGGAATCTTTCAGAAACTTTGTGTAAAAGAATTCAAATCAATCATGCCTTCCTTGCTTCTATAAGAAACAAGTTCTGTGGACTTCAATTTGACTTTTTTTCTACCGTTGACCCTCCATGAGAAATGAGCTATTAAAATAGGAAGGTGCCCCTTAGCCTGGTACTAATATATCTCAGCTAATAAACAATAAGAGGTATATTTGAATCTAGAAATTCAGAGAGTGTTTTGGAGCCATATTTAAAAACCATTTAGAAACCAGTACCGTCTTCAAAAAAGGGGTATTTCTTAACTATTCAGAAAGTGATGTTCGATATCCTGGTGTATTTGCTGCAGTCAAAAATTAGAGAAATTGGAGAATCTTCATTTGTAATCATCAAAGCTGATGACCTGTTTCAGAACACTCAAATGGTAATTGATCTACGGCAGGCGCTCAATGAATACTTGAGCCTTTTAGGGAAATTCTTCATTCCAGAAAAAGAAAAAGAAAACTGCAGATAGCTTATTGAAATATATATAACGGAAGTTGATCTTTCAAGGAAAGAAACAGAGATTAGGAGTCCAGACATTTGAAGGTGCAAATGTCATGAAAGGGTGAGGGTGTTCGGGCAAAAATAAAAACAAAGTGACGACGTGTGTGCAAAAAAACAAAACAAAACAAAAACATAAAAACACCCACAAAATACATACCACTCCAGCTGACTTCTGAGTCACTTTTTTTAGTTCATGTATGCATCACAAACAGTGAGTTGTTTTTTTGCTTTTTTTACCTAGAATGATACAGTAAGAAGTATCTATTTAATTGTATTCAGTAATTTTGATAATCTGAATTGATGGGAGTTATTGATTTATGTCAACATATCACAAATACCCATTAAGGTTTATTTTTATTGAAAAAGTATAAAAGTTGAAAATTTGAAAACTATAAAACCATGACTGATGTATTAACATAGTAAAGTAAACCATAAGAGAAAGGCAGCGCAAGTATTATCTCTAAACAATTTTTACTTTACATTTGTGCAAGCATTCAGTGAGAACATACTTTGGTGGAGGAAGAAAAAAGATTCTGATGCATTCTGACAATTCAAAATTTAAAAAAAGAATCAGTTAAATTCAATTGTTACTTGGAAATCTATCAGAATTTCATATTTTCAATGTCTATTTCTTATGAGCATAATCTTTTTAGCAGAGTTTGGTTCAGAACTCACTTTCTAGTTCAATCCTTAGTGTCAGTAACTGAGCAGAAAGTATGCCTATTGTGTAGAATAAGCCAATTACAATCCACATATTGGACCCCTCATCCAAGCAGGAAGCGGGATGTCAGATGAAATAAAATAAAGCTACATGATTACTACGGGGAGTATAGATAAAATCTTGTGAGAAAATTTAATTATAATCACACTTCAAGACAAAGCAAAACCAAAATTGAATCATTCGTTTAGTTTCGGTGTTTCCATTGCATCAGAAATATATCTTGACAGGAAGTTTACCTTTGTAGGAAAATCTGGATACTCTCGTCTGGGTTTGGTGAGAGGGAGAGGACCAAGAATACACCGGATATTTCGCCTCTCTAGCTCTTTATAGTGCTCGATTATTGTTGCTATGTGACAGTGGCAAAATGTGTAGAGTGAGTTCTTGTACTCCTGACGTTTCTCTCCTGACTGAAAGAGAAAAAGGAGATTATTCAACCAGTTTCAAAATCCCTAATAAATTAAAAATTTCGAGTTGCAGAAAAGAAAAAAATGAGTATTTTGAGACTAAATATAAGAAGTTCATATGCAAGACCCATAGATATATGAACACAGCGATGAAAATTTAATATTCAATCCACCTAAAGACATACGAGAGCTGAATCACCCTGATCGTATCGTACAGGCACATGAAAGGGAGAAGAACTGAAAATAAGGCGATTCACCGGATTAAAGTCATTTTTCACTTCACCCAGAGAATTTTTACATCGTTAAATAGTACGTATGAATAATATAGACACAATTTCACCGCAAAATCAACACTCGAGAAATTTGTAGATCTGGCAAAAATCAGCATATTTTTATTTTTGGAGAAGAATTTTAGTCAATATCGTTACCCTTCCCTGGGATTTGTTTCATGCGTGGGGAAAAAAAAATGAAAACATGAATGAATAATCAGAACGATACGAAGTGGAATGGGATTCATGAAATGAAGGGCTAGATTCTCATTTCCACTTAAAAATATTAGGGACACAAGAAAAATCACACGACGTGTGAATTTAATTAAAGGATATAATAACTGTAACGAATTTTTTTTTGTATTATAATAACTCACGTATATGGTAGTCAAATTTGGAGGAATTCAACTTACGTTTTGTAATAATGGTGCTCTTATTTTCGAAGAAGTCAAATGTTACTGTGTAGCCATTAGATATGGTTGTCACTAAGCAAGCAATCACAATACTCTCGTTAAATAAGACCCCCATGACTGTTAGCCCCAATAAATTCACCCAGTAAATTGTTTCAAGTCCATGTGTGTGGCGCTATGTGCCAAAACTTAATATTCCGGTCACCGTCTGCAGGGACGCCAACTCTCCCGATTTCAAATATCTTCTCCCCCTCTGCAATTTTATCTCCCAGTATTTCAAAATTTGAACATCTCCCGTACGTCAAAATACATCTTATCACAAGTGCCAAACCAGAGGAAGAAAATCTATTGGAAACACCTGACACTACAAAGTTTCTTTAAAAAAAAAGAAAAAAAAAAGCATTTTTGTTGAAGTATTTTTTAAAATCATTGTACATTTTTCAGAAATCTTTTCTATTCGTATAAAATTCTGTCAGAATGATGGTGAATGTAAAACAAGAGAATTACAAACAAAACGTGTCAGTTTAAACAAAATAAAATTGTTCAATTCTGGGTTACGAACAAAGGGTTATTCTCGCAAAGAAGGCACTAAAATGGCCAAAAGTGACTCGGTTTTCATTTTCAATAGCAAATGTCAAGTACTCTCAAAAAGTCTAATGAGGTGTGAACTTTATTTTTGTGGTAATAACCATAATATCAATAAAATTTGTCACTTTGTACACCATCGATTGGGAGGGTACAAATTAAGCTTATTGCTTCACAAGACCACCTTTATCGATTCTCATAAACGGATTTACTTTTCACATCGGAAAAATATGTATGTAAGACAAGATACAAATATGTCAATATACACACAACTGGCACAGAGTAGACAAAAATTGGATGGAGAGTAATTTATGAATATGATTCAATGAAAGATTTGAATATTTTGAGACAGCTTTTGTTTATGTTCATTTGAACTGTTTGGGGTGGATTATGAAGTTGCTCAAAGCATTTGCCTTTGGCAAATATGGAATAAATTCTTTTAAACATGTTTCGTTTCAAAATGAAAATCTTTTTCATCAGAGAAAAGTGGGAGGGGGTTGCTTTAATCATCAAGTGAATAAAGTTATGTTATCTTCCACTTGGAAGATACAGAAAGGTGTCATGATTTATAGTAAATACATTGTCTTTTTATCATAAAGAAACACATCTAGACGGGAATATTTGATGTGGGAAGTAGGGTAGGTTCTTTGGAAATTTATTTCAAAATTACTTGAAATCATATTCAATAAGGCTCCCGAATTGTGGTTCTCGCTAAAAAGAGACAGTTTTCACACAGCAGGAAAAGAAAGACCGAGAAAAAAAAAAATATATATTTAGCTACTTCAGCAAGGAAGTAAACTTCAAAATATTTACCACGTTCATTTCATTGCCTTCTTTGCCTGAATAGTGCGAGGAAAGATCGCAATGGATTGATTATTCCTGACCATTTTCACTAACAAAAATGAAGGCAAATTTTGAAAAGTCTTTTAATTGTACAAAATCTCAATACTTTCTTACTTAGCAAGTGCATAGCAAAATCAGTAAAAAGTTGATGTTTTAAGTTTTAGTTGTTGAAATAAATCTTGAAAGCTTTTTGACTGACACTTCGGAGAAGGAAAATTCGTTCGAAACTATTCGGATGTGCAAGTGTTCATTCTGTAAATGGTTGGGACAAATTTGAAAGTGTTGGACACAATGAATGTATTTGTATTAGTTAAATACATACTTTCATATGGTATTTTAAATTTGACAAAAAACATCAGTTGAAAGGATAATAATAGTTCCGAATGTTTCAACTGAATTTGTATTACTTAAACACATAATTTCATATAGTATCTTAATTTTGACAAAAAGCATCAATTGAAAGGATAACAGTATTTCAGAATGTTTCAACAGAATCTGCATTAGTTCAATACGTAATTTAATAGGATATCTTAATTTTGACAAACACCATCAGTTGAAAGGATAACATTTGTTCTGAATTATTCCACTGAATTTGTATTAGTTGAATACGTAATTTCATATAGTATCTTAATTTCACAAAGAAACATCAATTGAAAGGATATCAGTAGTTCCAAATGTTTTAGCCGAAATGAGGTGAGTCGAACAAGTAATTTTTTTGGTATTTTAATCTCCACAAAATGTGTCAGTTGAAAAAATAACAGTAGTTCTGAATGTTTCAACTAAAGTTGTTTAGTTAATTATGTAATTTCATATGGTATCTTTATTTTGACAAAAATATCTGTTGAAAAGATAACATAGTTCTGAATGTTTCAACTGAATCTGTATTAGTTAAGTACGTAATTTCATTTGAATCTTCATTTTCATACACAGCACTAGTTGAAAGGACAACAGTAGTTCTGAATGTTTAAACTGAATATGTATTAGTTAAATACGTAATTTTAATATGGTATCTCAATTTTGACAAAAAACATCAGTCGAAAGGTTGACATTAGTTCCGAATTTTTCAGCTGGATTTGTATTAATTAAATACGTAATTTAAAATTTTATCATAATTTTGACAAAAACATCAGTTGAATGGATAACAGTTATTCCGAATATTCCAACTGAATCTGTATTAGTTAACTGTGCAATTTCATATGGTATCTCAATTTTCACAAAAAACATCACTCGAAAGGATAACAGTAGTTCCAAAAGTTTTTATTGAATTTGTATTAGTCAAATACGTAATTTCATATGGAACCTTAATTTTGACAAAAAGCATCAGTTGGAAGGAAAACAGTAGTTTTAAATGTTTCAACTGAATTTGTATTAGTCAGAAAAGTAATTCAATATGGTATCTTGATTTGACTAAAAGCATCAGTTAAAAGGATAATAGTTGTTTCTAATGTTTCAACTGAAATTGTATTTGTTAATTACGTAATTTTATATGGTATCTTAATTTTGACAAAAAGGCATCAGTTGAAAGGATAACAGTAGTTCTGAATGTTCCAACTGAATTTGTATTAATTAAATACGTGATTTTTTTAACGAGCACATGAAAGAATTATGCTGGGCCTCACATGGAGAGACCACAAGGCAGCATATTACATTGGAGGAAAGACCAAAGTCTGGGACATCATAATCCATTAAAAATCTCAAATTGCGGTGGGCTGACCATGATGTAAGAATTGCAGACAACTGAAGGAAATTATGACTGACGACATGGATCCCCCAAAACCATGTACATCAGAGGCCGGCAGAACAATAGATGGAGAGATGAACTGGACAGGTTCAAAAAGTATTGGCTCCGGGATGCCCATGATAGAGAAGTGTGGCAAATCCTGGGGAAAGTCTATGTCCAACGATGGACGTTAAAACACTGATGATGATGATGAAAGGGTAACAGTAGTTCCGAATGTTTAAACTGAATTTGTATTAATAAATAAGTAAATTCATATGCTTCCTTTATTTTGTAAAAAAGCATCAGTTGAAAGGATAACAGTTGTTTTGAATGTTTCAACTGAATTTGTATCAGTTAAATATGTCATTTCATATGGTATCTTAATTTGACAAAAAGCATCAGTTGTAAGGAAAGCAGTAGTTCCAAATGTTTCAACTGTATTTGTATTAGTTAGATACGTAATATCTTCCACAGTTCTCGATGAATTTCAAATTTGCTCGTCTTTAGAAAGGATATAAAGCAAGCATTTTAAACTTTTATCCAAGCGAATCACAAAAATACTTGATGGAAACCAACCATGGAAACAAGCATGCTTTAGGAGGAGCTTCTCAACTATGGACCAACTGCTCTCGATAAATCAGCTGAGAGTAAAAACAACAGAATACAAGATGCCACTCGCTGAAGCAATTATCGACTTCAAGAAGGCTTTCGACAAAGTGGAAATTCCCACGGTCATGAAAGCCATCGTTCTACAAAGTGTAGACCCTGTATACGTCGGAGTACTGCAACATATATGCAGTCACAGCAACTCCTTCATCAGGCTACATGAAGACTCTGAGCCCTTTTAGCTCCCAAAAAGGGTAAGACAAAGTGATACCAGCTAACCCAAACTCTTCACAGCCTGTCTCGAGATAATCTTCAGAAGACTAGATTGGGAAAATAAAAGCATCAAAATAGACAGCGAATATCTGAGCAACATCAGATTTGCAGATGATATCATCCTTTTTGCAAAGAAACCACACGGCTTCCAACTAATGCTCGATGAACTAAATGAAGAAAGCAAGAAAGTCGGCCTTCACAGGAACTTCAGTAAAACAGATGTATACAACAATCACGTCGAAACACAACGATCAAAATTGAAGACGGAGATCTGGAGAAAGTAGACCATCTGCTTAGGACAAAGAATCTCCATAAAATCCTTAAAAGAAAAAGAAATCAAGCAAAGAATCACTCTGGGATGACAAGCCTTCGGTACAACAAGCTAAACCTTCAAAAACAAGTCCTAAAAAGATGGACCAATGACCTGATAGTCACCAATGGAGCTGAAGCATTGAACCTTACCAAAAGACTGACCCTATAACCGAGAACCATGCAACATGCACTAGAAAAATCATAATCAACCTCACATGGAGAGATCACAAGACAGCATGATATATCAGGGAGAAAACGGGAGTCCGAGACATCATAGAAACCATTAGAAAACTCAAATGGCAATTAGCTGGTCATGTTTCAAGGGAGACACACAACCGATGGACATCACGACTCACAACATGGATCCCTTGAGAACACATGCAAAACCGAGGCCGGCAGAATACAAGATGGAAAGACGAACTAGATAAATTCAGAATGTATTGTGTCTGCAATACCCTTGATAGAGAGGTTTGGAATTCGTTTTTGATTGAGAGATATCCTTACATTTTTAATATCTCATACATTTTATATTCGCTCCTGTCTGTCTACCAGGTACATCCGAAAGCTCTCAATGTATTTCAATGAATTTCAATCAAATTTTGTGGAAGGGTGGGTCATATCGGAAGGAAAAAGAGATTGCGTATTGGGGTTGATCCAGGATTTGGCTTCCGATTGAGATGCATTGTGTGTTTTTCTTTTTTTTGTACATTTCTGTATTCGCCCCTGTCCGTCGACAAAATCTAAAATTCATCAATACTATCAAATAAATTTCGTGAAAGAGTGGGTAATAAACTAAAGAAAAACTGATTAAATTTGGGTACAAACCAATGCTGAATGACTTAGTTATAATCAGAAGAAATGTACAATCACAGTCGTCCATTTTGAATCTCAAAATAGCCATCCTTGAAATAAAAAATGTGTTTTCTTAACCTGGATAGTTTTTAGATATATGATTTACCCTGGTTGCCAATATTCTACCCCACCCTCAGTGATAACTTCCTCTCTCAGATTGACTGAGCTACTAATATACCAAATTAAGCTCCTGACACATTGACTATTATACTTTGATTTCTCTCTTTGACTAGGCGACCAAAAGGCCCATGAACCATTTTCATACGCTGCAAACATGTAGAATACAAAAATTGTCAAGTTTAGTACCACCAAGTGTAACAGGACAAATTTTTGGCTCTTGCCCATGGACTAAACGGGACTCGGTAAATGAGACGATACATTGTGAATTTCAAACAATGCACAATTATGGCACGTCTGTAAGGCAATCCGATTCTTAATCAATAAGAAAAAAGTAAAAATAATGTTCTTAACACAACGATAGGATTATAGAGACGTGTGGAGAGTCATGTACGAAGTCCTTACATGAAGAAGAAACGTCAGATTTGCAAAAAAGTAAGCTGGCCAGTGCCAACCTCACGACCCAGCAAACGACCTGTAAACGTATTTGTTTATTTCGATTCATCTGGTATATTTTACTTCACTTATTGCAGTGGCGGAACTAGGCCCGAATGCACCCCTCACGGATCCCAAGGGCAGCCTCTACGTAAATAGGTAAACGAGACGCGATTTGGAGAGGCGATCCTAAGATTGCAAGTAAAAGTATGAACTTCAATATTTCTTCCACCATAACACATTTATTCTGAGTATTCCTTTCTTTCTACATTAACCAAAATACTGTGTTTTCTCATATCCAATTACCCATATCCTTTCGAGCTCCCTAAATGTGCCCCCCCCTAGAAATGTATCCTTTAGCATCCCCTGGAAATATATCCTTTCGTGCCCCCTGGAAATATATCAATTCGTGCCCACCGCCTAGGAATATATCATTTTATGACCCCTACCCCGGGAAATGTATTTTTTAGCACCCAAACCCTGGAAATGAATGGCTTTACATCCCTACCTGGGAATGTATCTGTTTGCGCCCCCATCCCTAGAAACAAATTGTTTTGCATTCCCACCTGGAAGTGTATCTTTTTGACCCCTCCATCCCTGAAATGTGTGTTTTTGCACCCTTCCCTAAAAATGTCAACTTTTGAGCCGCCCAACCCGGCAATATGACTGTCAACCCCCCATGAAGATATCAAAATAATTGACGTACACAATAAACAAATGTAATGAATAAAACCAGCAATTTTCTCCCCTTAGTATATTCTCCCAATTACTAGAGGTCGTGTCAGAAGCTCTGATGTCACCTCCAGTCAAGACGACATCATTTCCGGTTATTTCTTGTATAAAAAAAAATAAAAAAAAAAAAAAAAAAAAGATGGCATTCGATGTTACTTCGCGGGAATCAACGGTTCAGAAATCTATTTGGCAGCGCAGGTCACGGACCATCAATCTGAAGTAAGTGTTAATTATTTATCAATCTGTCACTAAATGAACACTCTTTTTAGTATTGCTATCTTTGTATTCATTACGAACATTTATCCCTTTTGACCATTCTTGTTTGAAACAGACATTAAATCCAATTATCACACTTGCCATTTACAGCTCGTCGTCCTTCTTTGTGTCTTATTTTATCGTGTCCAACATTTTCAAATTTAGTCCAACCATTAATAGACCGAACACTTGTACATTTGAACAGTTTCCTTTTCAGAAGTGTCAGTTAAAAAAGCTTTCGAGATTTACTGCAACAACAAAAACTAATCTAAAACTTTTACTTAACTTTTTACTGATTTTGTTGTGCACTTTCTAGGTACAAAAGTGTCAATTTTGTACGATTAAAATACTTTTCGAAATTTGTCTTCATTTGATCAGGAACAATGAATCCATTGCAATCTTTCTTCGCACTATTCAGGCAATGAAATGAACGTTGTAAATATTTTGAAGTTAACTTCATTTGCGGTTAGTTTTCCGTCTTTGATTTCCAGCCAACTTTGAAATCAACCTTTCAGGGCTAAAAGCTTCATTCCTGCACTTTTAACACAATTACAGAAATTCTCTTAAGCATATGGCAATACTTGCTGTGAACTTCATAATTATTTTCCAAAATGAACATAACCGGAGGCGGTTTCAAAATCAAATTCATGAGTTACACTCAACTCAATCTTGTCTGCTATGTGAATGTCATCTGTACTAGATGTCAACACTACAAATATTGAAATGTTTATCATTTTTCACACCTGAAAGATTTATGAGAATCCAGAGAGGTGGCTACTATTTCAGACGCAATAAGCTAGAATTGTACCCTCCTCACCAAATGTACAAAGTGAATTTTGTTACAATATCCATCAAAATACAATACACGTATAAAATGATTTTCGGCCATTTTCTTGCCTTCTTTTCAAGAATACCCCTTAACCCAGAATTAAACCATGTAGTTTTGATTAAAATGATCTATTTTGCTTGTCTATCCTTTTGTACAGAGATGAGTGTTTTTTTTTTGTTTTTTTTTTTAAACCTCTTAATTCTAACGAAGAATTCTGCATGATTTTAAGAATCTGACTGCCTAACGGGTGTGCTGCAATTGTGCTTTGTTTGACCATTCATTATGTATTTGCTCAGTTACTTAGTCCCGTTAGTCCATGAACCAAGAGACCAAATTTGGTGTATTGGTTCACTTAGTGGTACTAAATTTGACAAGTTTGGTTTTCTACATGTCTGCAGAGTATGAAAACGGTTGGACCTGTTGGGTCACCCAGCTAAAGCGAGTAATTAAGTCAATGGGTTACGAGCCCAATTTGGACAGGTTAAAGAAATTGCTTGCGTCTATGAATTTAAAGGACGGAAATTTGAAATTCCATCTTCCGATTGAATCATTGTGCACGAATTGATCCCAGAATTGAATCACTTTCCCGTCGCTTATTACCAAACCTTCCACGAAATGAACTTTGAGATATTGTGTGAAAGAATAGGAGCGAATACAGTTATGTATAAGTTATAATATATAAGAAATAACTGAAAAATGTCTAAATCGAAAACGAATATGTGGATCCTCCAGTATTTTGATCACCCTCTACCCATTCACAAAATTTAATTGAAATTAAAGCACTATTTGTTTGGACAGACAGGTACGTAGATAAATCTATAAAAAAAGAAAAAAAAAATTATTTCGATCACAAATAAGATCTTGGATTCTCACACTTAATCATTACTTACAATGTGATTCAATATACTGAAATTTTGAGATATTCTGTAGACATAGGAGCAGATACAAGTGAAAGTGTATATCTCTATTAAAATCATATTTCTATATTTCCACGCGATGTTCATGAAATTTTTATGAGATCTGTACAGGGAAATGCCCCAGCAATAAGGCGAAATACCCTTGGCATGGGCCATGATATTTGGAAATGCCCCACATAAATCTATTCATAAGCATGCAAGTCAAAACCCGAAATAGGTGTTGGCTTTTTTTTTTTTTTTTTTTTTTCCTTTTCGTCTTGGTTTGATCCAGCATGTCTAAACTTACAACAAAATAACCGATTGATCTCTTAAATTTTTGAGGGCCACAAACTTGAATTGCTTTGGCGCAGTCGATCCTAGAGCCTTGATATACATAATAGTAAATGCAACTTTCAGGAATACGGATAAAATCTTGGTGAGCCAGGCAAGCAAACTAAAGATATTTCAATGGAAGTAGTTTTATTAAATAAGTTTTACTCTATGTATATTCATATAATTTTCAATGTCCCTTTTGCTAAAGTCTGTCGTCCCCTCCGACAACATCAGAATTCGTTACTAACTTTCAGAAATAGTGTATGGTTTAACAAGAGGGAATACATCCAGTATTGAGAGGGGAATGAAAAGTATCAATGAAAAAAAATTTCCTGAATCTGCCCCGAATTTTAATCAGACTTTTTTCACATAAACTATTCAGCACCTTTCCTTATTTTATGGAAATTTATCCCCCTTTTGGAGGTATTGTGAGGATATATGGCTACGATCCAGGCGAGGAAAATTTCTATAGCCATCTAAAAGTTTGATTTCTCTTCCCTTGGCCCATTGCTCAGGTTTTTAAAACCTCCTTGAAATTTCTAGACATGTTGGAGATATTGTGTAAAGACAATTAGCTTCAATGCATCGAAGAAAACCCTGATTGGGAGCAAAAATAGATCCCTTCTTTCGTATCCCGTGGCCTACCCTTCAACAAAATTTCATTGAAATTTATTGACCTTTGAGGGATATCGTATGGAAAAACAGAAAAGAATATATTTACTGCCCTCAACTCCGTTGACAGTTTAGAAATATCGATAACAAGTCATCTTGTGACAGGATTCGAAACCTGACCTACAAAAACTACCGCGTTAGTTCCGACCCACAAGACTCTGTTAACAGTAATGTTTAATGTTTGCTTTATATCTTTACTGAAGATAACTTGGAATTCCTTGAACAGGAAGATATTGTAGTGCATTGATATATTGCTACTATTTATGGCGGGGGGGGGGCGCGACATTGGTTGATGCTACCCAAATTCAGGAACTTCTTTCGTTACCCATTGTAAACCTTCCTCGAAATTTCAATCAAAACTTAAGGAGATAATTTGTGGACGAGTGAACACCTATCCCTTCCAATTATCCGTTTGAATTATCAAATATGAATGACAGACCGACTAGGATTGAAACTATTTGGGGCGTCCCAGCTTGGGGGGGGGGGGCTTTGCATCGTAGTGATTACAAAGTGAGAATAATGATTACATATTTCTAATGTTCTGTCGTTTGGCAAACCATTCAGAGAATCTTTATCAGTGTCCAAGATACACTGAAAATTATAATCCTTGCTTCTATATTTATAAAATAACGCTTTTTTCAGCAACGTTTGATTATTGTATTTTACATCTGCATAAGCAAGGATTACCAAAATACCACAATTCCGAAGAAGACATTCCTAATCTAAAAACCACCATACTTGCCACATCTATGAGGAATCTTAATATAATTGGCTGTAGATTGGTGAAAACCTAGCATTACTACCCGCATTAGTTTCCGAGTTATTAGGCTTTAAAGTTTCTTTTCTTTTTTTTTTCAAGCCAACATTGGCAAAACGTCAAAATAAATATAAATATTGAATTTTTGAAACCCATGTTTCACTTGTGAAAACGTATCAGTAAAAATATTCACTCTAATCTTTCTATTAACACTGTTACAGCCTTTTACTCTATTTGCTTCCAAAATCTGTTTCCATTTACTGCAAACAATCTTCTTGTCTTTCATCTTAGGCTTAGTGTAACAATATAAGTTTTGAGTTGGACTAAAAATTTGTTGCATATTAAATGTTTTGAATTGTCAGAATATTAACAAACTGACAGTGATCCAGGTTGTGTACGATGTCCTACAGCTGGAAGCTGACTAATCCTACCAAGAGAGCAATATCTGCTGACATCCTGACCTCTGCAAGGGACTGACAGATGTTAGTGGACCTTGAACGGCAGCTGAAGTTCTTCAGCTACATTGCAACCACGACCCTGCTACCAAACATCGTCCCTGCGTCTGAGTCTACAAAACAAGCTGTGTTGCTGGAGCTGATGTTCTGATGGGTGGATCACTTCAAGGAAGCATTTGAAAAGAATTTCACCAACGACTTGGAAAGTTGTTGAATTGTCAACAGGCTGAATGAAGATTCAGGTGTCTTCCCGGTAAAGTCATGTGCAAGGGATTCACGGCTTGTTCTGTCACAGCCATCAACATTCTGGGAATTGTAGGAAAAGAGCCATTCGTGGTATCACCGAAGCTACAGAGATCCTCAAAATGGCTGGGGAGTCACCTGAAGGAGGATGCATGAAGTTGGAAGACCTGATATGTCCGTAAAATCTCCCTGGTTCCCCAAGGAAAGGCTCGCTGGAATACATCCTAAGCAGTTCCCCGACAGGATTAGCAGAGGTCTGCTAGTATAACTAGGTGCTGAAAACTTCCCCCGAGCCAGACCTCCTGCCCAACCTGGGGAGGGAACCTGGGTTCCTTACATAGAATGATAACCTTGCTGAGGCCAGATGCTGAAATCGGATTCCACTAAACAGATCAATAATACTGTTAATGGTCCCCTGGAGGGGGGTGTTAAATTAACGAATTAGTGGAGCAGTGGTAGAATGGGGGTTTGAAGGTCTGTTGCGAACACCACGAAGTGGGTTGTAGGTGTTTTGCCGGCTGATCACTGTGTAAAGCTTACTCGCTGCTAAGTATGAATGGGACTTCAAAAAGAGCCACCAAAGCTGCCATATTCTATCCTGATTCCTTTGTTTTCCCAGTCTAAACTCCAAAATATAATTTCGAGGAAGGCTGTAATGAGATTGAGTGATCACTTTGTCTTAGATCCTTTCAGCTCCAAAAGGAGTTGTCTTTATTTAGCCGGATAAAACAGCTGCTTTGACGAGAGGTATGTTGATATACTCTGATATATACGGGGTCTACACCTCGTAAAGTGAGAGCATCAATGACGTTGGGAATTTCCACTTAGTAGAAGGCTTTCTTGAAGTACATACTGCTTTTTCAGTTGATTTCTTCACTGGGGATTGTCCATGGTCGAGCAGCTTCCTCTAAAGCCAGTCTGTTTTTCATCTAGCATTTTTGGCAATCTGGTGAGAAGTATGTAAAGTTTGTCGATGCAGTAGGGTAGACTTATTGGTTATCTTTCGAGTCTTTATTTTTTTTCAAGTAACAGCATTATAAGTGGAACTTAACTTTGTTTTAGGTTTCAGTCGTATAGAATGGCTATTTTCCTTCCCAGCTATTTTGAGTAGGTCGATTGTGATGTTTGTTTCTGGGTTTTTTCCTATGTTCGTTCGATGGCTTGTTCCATACTAATCCCTCAAATTATAGCCATGGAGCTCATTTTCAGTGAATGCTATTAGAGCCTTGCCTTGTACCAACGCTACCTCGGCACAAGATGTATATACAAACACCACTGGTCTAGCATCAATAGGTGAAAACTGAAAAGAGATGATTGTGCCATTTTGAAGATAAAAACACAAACTATACCTTCTGGTCCATTTGTATCTGGTTCTTACAAGGTTCTTGACCGGTAGAAGCCGTACTTTCCAGTTCCTTGTTTGATGATCATGTTTCTATGCCGATGGCAAAATATAGAAAGGGAGTTTCTGTAGTGCACCTGACTCTTCTTTCCTGACTGAAGGAGAAACAGGAGGTTATTTGACCAGTTTCAAAATTTCTAATAGATCAAATTTCATATTCCCCAAAAGAAAAATGACTAGGGGGTCCCCTGGTATCCGTACCTATCTCAGTCTTAATGGCACCGTCATAGGACACCATCGACGTACTCGGGGAATGTTAGTTTGGCTGCCCTATAGAGGGATGGATGCATGTACACTGGGACCCTCTCTGAACAAAAGTTTTTTAGTCTATGCAACTCTGATGCCAGACAGCCAGTAGGATCCACATGCTGAAGGCACTCTTAACCTCCCCTAAGCATGCCCCGCACCTGTCATGTAATGTCACCGACCTGGACTATGGTCAGAAGCTTTTTAAGCCCAGGGAAAATGGTTAGGTCCCCCCACATCTCACCTCCCAGGCTCGACGTATCGGAAGTTGAGGAAGACCCTTAGTTCCTTAAGGGCTTGCTGCTTGACCTTGGCCCTTTCTACTTTTGGGGTCCACACAACGGATGTGAACCCCTCTCTTGAGTTTAGTTTTTTTTTTTTTTTTTTTTTTTTTTCTAAAGAATTAGTTTTCTGGTTCGCCTCCAGGTGGGCTTCTTGGCCTCTTCTGATATGCCGACTGTGTTTGTGATGGGGGGGGGGGGGGGTTGGAGGAGAAATTTTTTTTTTTTTTTTTTTTTGTGTGTGTTGGGAGATTTTTTTTGGGTGGGGGTGCTTTCAATGTGATTTGGGTCGAGTCTGTTTCAGGGGAGGACTTTTTTAAATTTTTGGGTGAGGAGTGGTTGGAGCGCTAGCCGTCTCCGCTGGCTGTCTTGACCTTAATTTGGTCAGGAATGCCGCTGCCCTCTTTCTTTGACCTGGACTTGAGATTCCTTTTCGACCATCTGAGTGTTAAAAAAACCCAAAAAACATATGCTCGGCTCTATTATAAGGGAAGGAGGATTTTGAGCAGAGCCATTAAGGAAACACAGAAGAAACACAGCAAGGACCAAGTATATAGCTGATATTCAGTATATCCTGTGTTAAGTGAAAATTTTATATTTAGTCTGCCTTAAGACAAATCCCTCTCCCTTTTTTTTTTTTTTTTTTTTTTTTTTTTTGTTCAAAAGCTTAGCCACGAAGATACAGATATTGTTTCTGACTACAAAAACCAACGGATGACAATCTTTTCACCCGAAAAGATTTACCGATTCAGCAAAAACGCCTACGATATTTTTCAAGCATCCAATTTCATTATCTAACAAGAAAGTATGCCTACATTGTGGATTAATCCAAAAGAACTTTCTACTTTTCTTCAGCTTTTTAATGATGTCAAAAGATGCAACAGGGCAGATACAATGTACAAGGCTCGGAAAATGGAGGAAGACCGAAGTTGGCGGAAGAAAGTGGACGACCTTTCCTCTCTGGTTGCAAGTGACGACTGTTACCTGGCCCCTCAGCATACTCTGTTGACCACAGGCTGTGAACGGCCTTTTATGGGGAAGATGACTTTTTATAAGGATCTACGTAACATTTTGCTTAAGACATCAGCCTTAATCAAGCCATGAAAATGAACGTTGTTTCCGGCGGCAAACACCAACTGAGGACAATTGTTTCTTCCAGACAGATTTGCAGGTCAGCAAAAATAGTTATCCTATTCGGAAAGGCTCGACATCATGCAAATTGTTCTACGGCGACAAAGACCACTCCAGTTTTGCAGTTTCTGGGAAAACTTTATTCCATAAAGACCTGTCATCGTTGACCAGTCCGAATTGACACAGCGTACACTCAAATTCACCATTGCAAAAGAAATTCATTGAAAACATTTGGATCTTGTCCACAGACGGGAGCAAAAACGATAATCGGAGGCAAATACTTAGATCAACACCAATTCTCAATCACTTCTCCCTTCCCATATGGCCCACTGTTCCACTACATTTCATTGAGGATTTGTAAGGAGAAGCAGGACTGGATACAGAAATGTGAAAAATCCTTTCAGTGATAAAACATTTGAAGAATTTTATACAAATCTTTTAGGTTAAAAAAAAGCATAGAATCCCCGAACAATGAGTATTATGCTATTGCATTACTACATTGACCCCTCAAATCATAGTCATGGAGCTCAATTTCAGTGAATGCTATAAAAGCCTGGCTTTGTACCAACGGTAGCTCAGCACAAGATGTATATACAAACACCAATGATCTAGCATCAATGAGTGAAAACTGAAGAGATGATTGTCAAAACTATATACCTTCTTGCCCATTTGTGTCTTGTTCTCTTTCAAAGTTCTCGATACAGCCAAAGCACAAAGGGATCTTTTACCTAAAATAATGATATAATTCTGATCTAATTGGATCCAGCAACTTCAATGATAATCTGTGAGTTGATGTGAGTTATTCTTGATTTATTTCAACATTGCATCCTGTAATACTCATTGATATTTTGAAAGGAACAAAATAAAGTTCAGATATTTAAAATCTCTTGTGTATTAATATAGCTTATAAGCAATGAGAGAAAAGCTGTACCAAGTTGTCACTGTACAAATGTGATGTACAAATTGTTTGCACAATCAATGAATATACTTTAGTGGAGGAAAAGTATTTTGTGCACGTTACTAAAATTCAAAAGAAATTCAATTACAAATTCAATTGTTACATTGAAAACTATCGGAATTTCATATTTTCAACGTCTATTTCTTCTTGGTATAATCATTTTAGCAGCGTTTGGTTCAGAACTCACTCTCTGGTTCTTAGTGTCAGTAACTGAGGCAAAAGGAGGCCTATACTATAGAATAAGGCAAATAAATCAAAGGACTTTCTGCTCTTGTCTATTATGAACTATAGCATGCAACAAGATGAATTACAATCAACGTATTGGACCCCTTAACCCAACAGGAAGCGGGGGGGGGTAAAGTCAGATGAAATTGGATGAAGCTACATGATTGCCATTGGGAACTAGAGATATAATCTTGGGTGAAAGTTTAATTATAATCTTATTTCAATTCCTGTTCCTAGTAGTCGTCAGTCATCGTGTGTCTCTATGCTAATGGCAAAATATGTACAGGGAGTTCTTGGACTCCACCTGATTTTTCTTTCCTGACTGAAAGAAAAAGGTTATTCAACCAGTTTCAAAATGTTCCCATGGCATCAGAAATATATCTCAATTTTGGGGATAATCTGCGTATTCTTGACTTTGTTTTGCTTGAGGGAAAAGATCAAGAATGTATTCAATATTTCGCCTCTCCAACTCTTTGTAGTGATCTACTCTTGGCTGTGCCAATGGCAAAATATATAAAGGGAGTTTCTGTATTGTACATCAGTCTTCTTTCCTGACTGGAAGAGAAGAAGGTTATTTGACCAGTTTGAAAATTTCTAATGAATCAAATTTCATATTGAAGAAATGAAAAATGACGAGTGTTTTGAGACGAAATATACAAAGTTCATATGCGTATCAACACAGCGTATTCACTCCGATAAATCTACCAGTCCTGCAGTGAAAGAGCGTTGGCTGACTCAGAGCGCATTCCAGGTTTCAGAGAGGCCTTCCTCCACATTTGGAAAGACTTTCAGAACGTACCGAATTTCTCTTTAGAAAGAGCATTCCACCCAGGGCGCACGACAGGCCTAACCTCCCTCGGAATACACTTTTCTCAAGGCTGGAAAAGCCTTCCTAACGTCTTCCTTCTAGAATTCCCGTTTTCCTCTTGTGTACACATCTGACCCACGGGAAGACAACTGCAAGGTATGTTGCCGAACTTGGATGTTCAGGATCCCTAGGCAGCCCTCTGCAGGTTGGAATTGACAGTCCGAGATACCATAGGCTTTCGTTAACCCAAGAAGAGTCTGAACTGGGCACACTCTAACTTTGCACGGAAGAGGAAGCACTAAAAGTCGGTAAAGGATGAGGGGATAGATGTGCAAAATGCACACCTCGGCCTTACCCTGAGGGGAGTTTCCTTAGAGTCCAGTTTAACTGTTGTCCCTACCCTCTTTAGTACCTTCGACCGATTTTTCTCCAGCAGGAGGTCTGGACCAAACCAGCCTCCGAGTATCTTGTACGGCCCGTCCGTGAGTCAATGGGACCGGGGAGAAGAAAACCTCTCCAAATCCAGCAACAAGCCCTCAGACTTGTCACAGTTGGTTTTGGCCCCTGTCACCATTTCATTCCTTTTGGATTCCTATGTTGACTTCCCTAATCTCAACAATGTTCATCACAAACAAGGCTACATCGTCAATATAGGCGGTTTACTTTAGTGACGTCTTACGGCCAGGAAACGTTGATCTGCGTAGGACCGGATTTGCCTTTTCTTTGCACAGGAATGGTTCCAGTGCAAGAATCAACAGCATCGGATAACTTGACAAACTGATCTGGGAAGGCTTCAACATAACTCCATTCGACTCCATCACCATACAACGGGTAAATCCAGGAGCGAAAATCCTGGCCAAAGCCAGCGGCAGACAAGATAGACTCGAAAAAGCGGTGGTCAACCCTATCGAAGGCTTTGAACTGATCCAATTTAATCAGTGTGGCACCTCATTGTTGATTTTCTCAATGATCGTGCACACTATGTGCAAGTTGTCTTGGATAGTCCTCCCCCTCCGGGAACAAGTCTGTTCAGGTTCAATAAAACTATCCAGCACTGTCAGTAGGCGGTCAGACAAGATTGTGTTCAAATTCTTTAACTCTGTATTAAGCAGAGTTATTGGCCTAAAGTTATCTATCCCATCCCCTCCATTTTTATCTATACGTAGTAATTTCACCTACCCTCTGGTGAAGCAAGGGGGAGATATTTCCCGGCTTTGACCAGTGGTTAAAGATCAATGCCAGCAAATGAACAAAAAGGGGCGACAGCCTCAAATACCCTTCGTAGGGCAGGCCATCAATTCCCAGGGTCTTCTCCTTCTCCACACTCTTTAACTCTTCCTGGACTTCAACTTCTGTTATGGGTCCTTGCTCCCAGCTATTTCAGTCGCCTCAAGGCGAGGCAAGTCAGCTGAACAGGTGTCGAACTGACCCGACCTCTTCTGCTTGCAGTTCAGCGGCCTTGTTCGTTGCCTCGGGGGATATTCTTTTTAATCTAGCTTTAACTCCCGTTCTGTTCCTTTATGACAAGCAAAGGGGCTATTTTAACTTCACTAAAGTCAGCTCAATCAACCGCCGGCTCTATTTGGGTTTTAATGTCCTTTGTGGCTCTAATCTCTCTAAGTGGAGTCTTCTGCTATATTCGACAGTAAAAGACCTAATATTATTTTTGAAGCGCCCCCTGAATTTGTTTCCAAAGATGGTCCTCGTCAATTCCAGGTGGGTTGTTAGTATTAGGGGGTCCCAAAAATCCTCCACATCCATTAAAGATGTGTTGATTTTCCAGTTACTAGCTTTTTATCTTTCTGGGATGATCGGTATACTCTCATCTGGATTTGGTGAGAGGGAGAAAACCAAGAATATATTGAACGTTTCTCCTCTCCAGTTCCTTATGTTTGACGGTCGTGTGTCCATGCCAATGGCAAAATATATATAGGGAGTTTCTATAGTGCACCGGACTCTTCTTTGCTGATTGCAAAAAAAAATCTTGTGAGAAAATTCAATTATAATCACACTTCGATAAAGTGAAACAGTGAAGTGTAAAAAAAAAAAAAAACCTTCCACGTCCATTAAGGATGTGTTGATTTTCCAGTTACTAGCTTTTTATCTTTCTGGGATGATCGGTATATTCTTGTCTGGATTTGGTGAGAGGGAGAAGACCAAGAATATATTGAATGTTTCTCCTCTCCAGTTCCTCATGTTTGACGATCGTGTGTCTATGCCGATGGCAAAATATATATAGGGAGTTTCTATAGTGCACTGGACTCTTCTTTGCTGATTGAAAAAAAAATCTTGTGAGAAAATTCAATTATAATCACACTTCGATAAAGTGAAACAGTGAAGTGTAAGAAAAAAATCCTCCACATCCATTAAGGATGTGTTGATTTTCCAGTTACTAGCTTTTTATCTTTCTGGGATGATCGGTATATTCTTGTCTGGATTTGGTGAGAGGGAGAAGACCAAGAATATATTGAATGTTTCTCCTCTCCAGTTCCTCATGTTTGACGATCGTGTGTCTATGCCGATGGCAAAATATATATAGGGAGTTTCTATAGTGCACTGGACTCTTCTTTGCTGATTGAAAAAAAAATCTTGTGAGAAAATTCAATTATAATCACACTTCGATAAAGTGAAACAGTGAAGTGTAAGAAAAAAATCCTCCACATCCATTAAGGATGTGTTGATTTTCCAGTTACTAGCTTTTTATCTTTCTGGGATGATCGGTATATTCTTGTCTGGATTTGGTGAGAGGGAGAAGACCAAGAATATATTGAATGTTTCTCCTCTCCAGTTCCTCATGTTTGACGATCGTGTGTCTATGCCGATGGCAAAATATATATAGGGAGTTTCTATAGTGCACCGGACTCTTCTTTGCTGATTGAAAAAAAAATCTTGTGAGAAAATTCAATTATAATCACACTTCGATGAAGTGAAACAGTAAAGTGTAAAAAAAAAAATCCTCCACGTCCATGAAGGATGTGTTGATCTTCCGGTTACTAGCTTTTTATCTTTCTAGGATGATCGGTATATTCTTGTCTGGATTTGGTGAGAGGGAAAAGACCAAGAATATATTGAATGTTTCTCCTCTCCAGTTCCTTATGTTTGACGGTCGTGTGTCCATGCCGATGGCAAAATATATATAGGGAGTTTCTATAGTGCAACGGACTCTTCTTTGCTGATTGCAAAAAAAAATCATGTGAGAAAATTCAATTATAATCACACTTCGATAAAGTGAAACAGTGAAGTGTAAAAAAAAAATCCTCCACATCCATTAAGGATGTGTTGATTTTCCAGTTACTAGCTTTTTATCTTTCTGGGATGATCGGTATATTCTTGTCTGGATTTGGTGAGAGGGAGAAGACCAAGAATATATTGAATGTTTCTCCTCTCCAGTTCCTCATGTTTGACGATCGTGTGTCTATGCCGATGGCAAAATATATATAGGGAGTTTCTATAGTGCACCGGACTCTTCTTTGCTGATTGAAAAAAAAATCTTGTGAGAAAATTCAATTATAATCACACTTCCATAAAGTGAAACAGTGAAGTGTAAAAAAAAAAAATCCTCCACGTCCATTAAGGATGTGTTGATTTTCCAGTTACTAGCTTTTTATCTTTCTTGGATGATCGGTATATTCTTGTCTGGATTTGGTGAGAGGGAGAAGACCAAGAATATATTGAATGTATCTCCTCTCCAGTTCCTCATGTTTGACGATCGTGTGTCTATGCCGATGGCAAAATATATATAGGGAGTTTCTATAGTGCACCGGACTCTTCTTTGCTGATTGAAAAAAAAATCTTGTGAGAAAATTCAATTATAATCACACTTCGATAAAGTGAAACAGTGAAGTGTGAGAAAAAAATCCTCCACATCCATTAAGGATGTGTTGATTTTCCAGTTACTAGCTTTTTATCTTTCTGGGATGATCGGTATATTCTTGTCTGGATTTGGTGAGAGGGAGAAGACCAAGAATATATTGAATGTTTCTCCTCTCCAGTTCCTCATGTTTGACGATCGTGTGTCTCTGCCGATGGCAAAATATATATAGGGATTTTCTATAGTGCACCGGACTCTTCTTTGCTGATTGCAAAAAAAAATCTTGTGAGAAAATTCAATTATAATCACACTTCGATAAAGTGAAACAGTGAAGTGTAAAAAAAAAAAAAACCTTCCACGTCCATTAAAGATGTGTTGATTTTCCAGTTACTAGCTTTTTATCTTTCTGGGATGATCGGTATACTCTCATCTGGATTTGGTGAGAGGGAGAAGACCAAGAATATATTGAATGTTTCTCCTCTCCAGTTCCTCATGTTTGACGATCGTGTGTCTATGCCGATGGCAAAATATATATAGGGAGTTTCTATAGTGCACTGGACTCTTCTTTGCTGATTGAAAAAAAAATCTTGTGAGAAAATTCAATTATAATCACACTTCGATAAAGTGAAACAGTGAAGTGTGAGAAAAAAATCCTCCACATCCATTAAGGATGTGTTGATTTTCCAGTTACTAGCTTTTTATCTTTCTGGGATGATCGGTATATTCTTGTCTGGATTTGGTGAGAGGGAGAAGACCAAGAATATATTGAATGTTTCTCCTCTCCAGTTCCTCATGTTTGACGATCGTGTGTCTCTGCCGATGGCAAAATATATATAGGGATTTTCTATAGTGCACCGGACTCTTCTTTGCTGATTGAAAAAAAAATCTTGTGAGAAAATTCAATTATAATCACACTTCGATAAAGTGAAACAGTGAAGTGTAAAAAAAAAAAAAAACCTTCCACGTCCATTAAGGATGTGTTGATTTTCCAGTTACTAGCTTTTTATCTTTCTGGGATGATCGGTATATTCTTGTCTGGATTTGGTGAGAGGGAGAAGACCAAGAATATATTGAATGTTTCTCCTCTCCAGTTCCTCATGTTTGACGATCGTGTGTCTATGCCGATGGCAAAATATATATAGGGAGTTTCTATAGTGCACTGGACTCTTCTTTGCTGATTGAAAAAAAAATCTTGTGAGAAAATTCAATTATAATCACACTTCGATAAAGTGAAACAGTGAAGTGTAAGAAAAAAATCCTCCACATCCATTAAGGATGTGTTGATTTTCCAGTTACTAGCTTTTTATCTTTCTGGGATGATCGGTATATTCTTGTCTGGATTTGGTGAGAGGGAGAAGACCAAGAATATATTGAATGTTTCTCCTCTCCAGTTCCTCATGTTTGACGATCGTGTGTCTATGCCGATGGCAAAATATATATAGGGAGTTTCTATAGTGCACCGGACTCTTCTTTGCTGATTGAAAAAAAAATCTTGTGAGAAAATTCAATTATAATCACACTTCGATGAAGTGAAACAGTAAAGTGTAAAAAAAAAAATCCTCCACGTCCATGAAGGATGTGTTGATCTTCCGGTTACTAGCTTTTTATCTTTCTAGGATGATCGGTATATTCTTGTCTGGATTTGGTGAGAGGGAAAAGACCAAGAATATATTGAATGTTTCTCCTCTCCAGTTCCTTATGTTTGACGGTCGTGTGTCCATGCCGATGGCAAAATATATATAGGGAGTTTCTATAGTGCAACGGACTCTTCTTTGCTGATTGCAAAAAAAAATCATGTGAGAAAATTCAATTATAATCACACTTCGATAAAGTGAAACAGTGAAGTGTAAAAAAAAAATCCTCCACATCCATTAAGGATGTGTTGATTTTCCAGTTACTAGCTTTTTATCTTTCTGGGATGATCGGTATATTCTTGTCTGGATTTGGTGAGAGGGAGAAGACGAAGAATATATTGAATGTTTCTCCTCTCCAGTTCCTCATGTTTGACGATCGTGTGTCTATGCCGATGGCAAAATATACATAGGGAGTTTCTATAGTGCACTGGACTCTTCTTTGCTGATTGAAAAAAAAATCTTGTGAGAAAATTCAATTATAATCACACTTCGATAAAGTGAAACAGTGAAGTGTAAGAAAAAAATCCTCCACATCCATTTAGGATGTGTTGATTTTCCAGTTACTAGCTTTTTATCTTTCTGGGATGATCGGTATATTCTTGTCTGGATTTGGTGAGAGGGAGAAGACCAAGAATATATTGAATGTTTCTCCTCTCCAGTTCCTCATGTTTGACGATCGTGTGTCTATGCCGATGGCAAAATATATATAGGGAGTTTCTATAGTGCACCGGACTCTTCTTTGCTGATTGAAAAAAAAATCTTGTGAGAAAATTCAATTATAATCACACTTCGATGAAGTGAAACAGTAAAGTGTAAAAAAAAAAATCCTCCACGTCCATGAAGGATGTGTTGATCTTCCGGTTACTAGCTTTTTATCTTTCTAGGATGATCGGTATATTCTTGTCTGGATTTGGTGAGAGGGAAAAGACCAAGAATATATTGAATGTTTCTCCTCTCCAGTTCCTTATGTTTGACGGTCGTGTGTCCATGCCGATGGCAAAATATATATAGGGAGTTTCTATAGTGCAACGGACTCTTCTTTGCTGATTGCAAAAAAAAATCATGTGAGAAAATTCAATTATAATCACACTTCGATAAAGTGAAACAGTGAAGTGTAAAAAAAAAATCCTCCACATCCATTAAGGATGTGTTGATTTTCCAGTTACTAGCTTTTTATCTTTCTGGGATGATCGGTATATTCTTGTCTGGATTTGGTGAGAGGGAGAAGACCAAGAATATATTGAATGTTTCTCCTCTCCAGTTCCTCATGTTTGACGATCGTGTGTCTATGCCGATGGCAAAATATATATAGGGAGTTTCTATAGTGCACCGGACTCTTCTTTGCTGATTGAAAAAAAAATCTTGTGAGAAAATTCAATTATAATCACACTTCGATAAAGTGAAACAGTGAAGTGTAAAAAAAAAAAATCCTCCACGTCCATTAAGGATGTGTTGATTTTCCAGTTACTAGCTTTTTATCTTTCTTGGATGATCGGTATATTCTTGTCTGGATTTGGTGAGAGGGAGAAGACGAAGAATATATTGAATGTTTCTCCTCTCCAGTTCCTTATGTTTGACGATCGTGTGTCTATGCCAATGGCAAAATATATATAGGGAGTTTCTATAGTGCATTAGACTCTTCTTTGCTGATTGCAAAAAAAAATCATGTGAAAAAATTCAATTATAATCACACTTCGATAAAGTGAAACAGTAAAGTGTAAAAAAAAAAAATCCTCCACGTCCATTAAGGATGTGTTGATCTTCCAGTTACTAGCTTTTTATCTTTCTGGGATGATCGGTATATTCTTGTCTGGATTTGGTGAGAGGGAGAAGACGAAGAATATATTGGATGTTTCTCCTCTCCAGTTCCTTATGTTTGACGATCGTGTGTCTATGCCAATGGCAAAATATATATAGGGAGTTTCTATAGTGCACCGGACTCTTCTTTGCTGATTGCAAAAAAAAATCTTGTGAGAAAATTCAATTATAATCACACTTCGATAAAGTGAAACAGTAAAGTGTAAAAAAAAAATCCTCCACATCCATTAAGGATGTGTTGATTTTCCAGTTACTAGCTTTTTATCTTTCTAGGACGATCGGTATATTCTTGTCTGGATTTGGTGAGAGGGAGAAGACGAAGAATATATTGAATGTTTCTCCTCTCCAGTTCCTTATGTTTGACGATCGTGTGTCTATGCCAATGGCAAAATATATATAGGGAGTTTCTATAGTGCACCGGACTCTTCTTTGCTGATTGCAAAAAAAAATCATGTGAAAAAATTCAATTATAATCACACTTCGATAAAGTGAAACAGTGAAGTGTAAAAAAAAAAAAAACCTTCCACATCCATTAAGGATGTGTTGATCTTCCAGTTACTAGCTTTTTATCTTTCTTGGATGATCGGTATATTCTTGTCTGGATTTGGTGAGAGGGAGAAGACGAAGAATATATTGAATGTTTCTCCTCTCCAGTTCCTTATGTTTGACGATCGTGTGTCTATGCCGATGGCAAAATATATATAGGGAGTTTCTATAGTGCACCGGACTCTTCTTTGCTGATTGAAAAAAAAATCATGTGAGAAAATTCAATTATAATCACACTTCGATAAAGTGAAACAGTGAAGTGTAAAAAAAAAATCCTCCACATCCATTAAGGATGTGTTGATTTTCCAGTTACTAGCTTTTTATCTTTCTGGGATGATCGGTATATTCTTGTCTGGATTTGGTGAGAGGGAGAAGACGAAGAATATATTGAATGTTTCTCCTCTCCAGTTCCTTATGTTTGACGATCGTGTGTCTATGCCAATGGCAAAATATATATAGGGAGTTTCTATAGTGCACCGGACTCTTCTTTGCTGATTGCAAAAAAAAATCATGTGAAAAAATTCAATTATAATCACACTTCGATAAAGTGAAACAGTAAAGTGTAAAAAAAAAAAATCCTCCACGTCCATTAAGGATGTGTTGATCTTCCAGTTACTAGCTTTTTATCTTTCTGGGATGATCGGTATATTCTTGTCTGGATTTGGTGAGAGGGAGAAGACCAAGAATATATTGAATGTTTCTCCTCTCCAGTTCCTCATGTTTGACGATCGTGTGTCTATGCCGATGGCAAAATATATATAGGGAGTTTCTATAGTGCACCGGACTCTTCTTTGCTGATTGAAAAAAAAATCTTGTGAGAAAATTCAATTATAATCACACTTCGATAAAGTGAAACAGTGAAGTGTAAAAAAAAAATCCTCCACATCCATTAAGGATGTGTTGATTTTCCAGTTACTAGCTTTTTATCTTTCTAGGACGATCGGTATATTCTTGTCTGGATTTGGTGAGAGGGAGAAGACGAAGAATATATTGAATGTTTCTCCTCTCCAGTTCCTTATGTTTGACGATCGTGTGTCTATGCCAATGGCAAAATATATATAGGGAGTTTCTATAGTGCACCGGACTCTTCTTTGCTGATTGCAAAAAAAAATCATGTGAAAAAATTCAATTATAATCACACTTCGATAAAGTGAAACAGTAAAGTGTAAAAAAAAAAAAAAATCCTCCACATCCATTAAGGATGTGTTGATCTTCCAGTTACTAGCTTTTTATCTTTCTTGGATGATCGGTATATTCTTGTCTGGATTTGGTGAGAGGGAGAAGACGAAGAATATATTGAATGTTTCTCCTCTCCAGTTCCTTATGTTTGACGATCGTGTGTCTATGCCAATGGCAAAATATATATAGGGAGTTTCTATAGTGCACCGGACTCTTCTTTGCTGATTGAAAAAAAAATCATGTGAGAAAATTCAATTATAATCACACTTCGATAAAGTGAAACAGTGAAGTGTAAAAAAAAAATCCTCCACATCCATTAAGGATGTGTTGATTTTCCAGTTACTAGCTTTTTATCTTTCTGGGATGATCGGTATATTCTTGTCTGGATTTGGTGAGAGGGAGAAGACGAAGAATATATTGAATGTTTCTCCTCTCCAGTTCCTTATGTTTGACGATCGTGTGTCTATGCCAATGGCAAAATATATATAGGGAGTTTCTATAGTGCATTAGACTCTTCTTTGCTGATTGCAAAAAAAAATCATGTGAAAAAATTCAATTATAATCACACTTCGATAAAGTGAAACAGTAAAGTGTAAAAAAAAAAAATCCTCCACGTCCATTAAGGATGTGTTGATCTTCCAGTTACTAGCTTTTTATCTTTCTGGGATGATCGGTATATTCTTGTCTGGATTTGGTGAGAGGGAGAAGACGAAGGATATATTGGATGTTTCTCCTCTCCAGTTCCTTATGTTTGACGATCGTGTGTCTATGCCAATGGCAAAATATATATAGGGAGTTTCTATAGTGCACCGGACTCTTCTTTGCTGATTGCAAAAAAAAATCTTGTGAGAAAATTCAATTATAATCACACTTCGATAAAGTGAAACAGTAAAGTGTAAAAAAAAAATCCTCCACATCCATTAAGGATGTGTTGATTTTCCAGTTACTAGCTTTTTATCTTTCTAGGACGATCGGTATATTCTTGTCTGGATTTGGTGAGAGGGAGAAGACGAAGAATATATTGAATGTTTCTCCTCTCCAGTTCCTTATGTTTGACGATCGTGTGTCTATGCCAATGGCAAAATATATATAGGGAGTTTCTATAGTGCACCGGACTCTTCTTTGCTGATTGCAAAAAAAAATCATGTGAAAAAATTCAATTATAATCACACTTCGATAAAGTGAAACAGTGAAGTGTAAAAAAAAAAAAAACCTTCCACATCCATTAAGGATGTGTTGATCTTCCAGTTACTAGCTTTTTATCTTTCTTGGATGATCGGTATATTCTTGTCTGGATTTGGTGAGAGGGAGAAGACGAAGAATATATTGAATGTTTCTCCTCTCCAGTTCCTTATGTTTGACGATCGTGTGTCTATGCCGATGGCAAAATATATATAGGGAGTTTCTATAGTGCACCGGACTCTTCTTTGCTGATTGCAAAAAAAAATCTTGTGAGAAAATTCAATTATAATCACACTTCGATAAAGTGAAACAGTGAAGTGTAAAAAAAAAATCCTCCACATCCATTAAGGATGTGTTGATTTTCCAGTTACTAGCTTTTTATCTTTCTGGGATGATCGGTATATTCTTGTCTGGATTTGGTGAGAGGGAGAAGACGAAGAATATATTGAATGTTTCTCCTCTCCAGTTCCTTATGTTTGACGATCGTGTGTCTATGCCAATGGCAAAATATATATAGGGAGTTTCTATAGTGCATTAGACTCTTCTTTGCTGATTGCAAAAAAAAATCATGTGAAAAAATTCAATTATAATCACACTTCGATAAAGTGAAACAGTAAAGTGTAAAAAAAAAAAATCCTCCACGTCCATTAAGGATGTGTTGATCTTCCAGTTACTAGCTTTTTATCTTTCTGGGATGATCGGTATATTCTTGTCTGGATTTGGTGAGAGGGAGAAGACCAAGAATATATTGAATGTTTCTCCTCTCCAGTTCCTCATGTTTGACGATCGTGTGTCTATGCCGATGGCAAAATATATATAGGGAGTTTCTATAGTGCACCGGACTCTTCTTTGCTGATTGAAAAAAAAATCTTGTGAGAAAATTCAATTATAATCACATTTCGATGAAGTGAAACAGTAAAGTGTAAAAAAAAAAATCCTCCACGTCCATGAAGGATGTGTTGATCTTCCGGTTACTAGCTTTTTATCTTTCTAGGATGATTGGTATATTCTTGTCTGGATTTGGTGAGAGGGAGAAAACCAAGAATATATTGAACGTTTCTCCTCTCCAGTTCCTTATGTTTGACGGTCGTGTGTCCATGCCGATGGCAAAATATATATAGGGAGTTTCTATAGTGCACCGGACTCTTCTTTGCTGATTGCAAAAAAAAATCTTGTGAGAAAATTCAATTATAATCACACTTCGATAAAGTGAAACAGTAAAGTGTAAAAAAAAAAAAATCCTCCACATCCATTGAGGATGTGTTGATTTCCCAGTTACTAGCTTTTCTATCTTTCTTGGATGATCGGTATATTCTTGTCTGGATTTGGTGAGAGGGAGAAGACGAAGAATATATTGAATGTTTCTCCTCTCCAGTTCCTTATGTTTGACAATCGTGTGTCTATGCCAATGGCAAAATATATATAGGGAGTTTCTATAGTGCATTGGACTCTTCTTTGCTGATTGCAAAAAAAAATCTTGTGAGAAAATTCAATTATAATCACACTTAGATAAAGTGAAACAGTGAAGTGTAAAAAATAAATCCTCCACATCCATTAAGGATGTGTTGATTTTCCAGTTACTAGCTTTTTATCTTTCTAGGACGATCGGTATATTCTTGTCTGGATTTGGTGAGAGGGAGAAGACGAAGAATATATTGAATGTTTCTCCTCTCCAGTTCCTTATGTTTGACGATCGTGTGTCTATGCCAATGGCAAAATATATATAGGGAGTTTCTATAGTGCACCGGACTCTTCTTTGCTGATTGCAAAAAAAAATCATGTGAAAAAATTCAATTATAAGCACACTTCGATAAAGTGAAACAGTAAAGTGTAAAAAAAAAAAATCCTCCACGTCCATTAAGGATGTGTTGATCTTCCAGTTACTAGCTTTTTATCTTTCTGGGATGATCGGTATATTCTTGTCTGGATTTGGTGAGAGGGAGAAGACCAAGAATATATTGAATGTTTCTCCTCTCCAGTTCCTCATGTTTGACGATCGTGTGTCTATGCCGATGGCAAAATATATATAGGGAGTTTCTATAGTGCACCGGACTCTTCTTTGCTGATTGAAAAAAAAATCTTGTGAGAAAATTCAATTATAATCACACTTCGATAAAGTGAAACAGTGAAGTGTAAAAAAAAAATCCTCCACATCCATTAAGGATGTGTTGATTTTCCAGTTACTAGCTTTTTATCTTTCTAGGACGATCGGTATATTCTTGTCTGGATTTGGTGAGAGGGAGAAGACGAAGAATATATTGAATGTTTCTCCTCTCCAGTTCCTTATGTTTGACGATCGTGTGTCTATGCCAATGGCAAAATATATATAGGGAGTTTCTATAGTGCATTAGACTCTTCTTTGCTGATTGCAAAAAAAAATCATGTGAAAAAATTCAATTATAATCACACTTCGATAAAGTGAAACAGTAAAGTGTAAAAAAAAAAATCCTCCACGTCCATTAAGGATGTGTTGATCTTCCAGTTACTAGCTTTTTATCTTTCTAGGACGATCGGTATATTCTTGTCTGGATTTGGTGAGAGGGAGAAGACCAAGAATATATTGAATGTATCTCCTCTTCAGTTCCTTATGTTTGACAATCGTGTGTCTATGCCAATGGCAAAATATATACAGGGAGTTTTTATAGTGCACCGGACTCTTCTTTGCTGATTGAAAAAAAAATCATGTGAAAAAATTCAATTATAATCACACTTCGATAAAGTGAAACAGTAAAGTGTAAAAAAAAAAAATCTTCCACGTCCATTAAGGATGTGTTGATCTTCCAGTTACTAGCTTTTTATTTTTCTGGGATGATCGGTATATTCTTGTCTGGATTTGGTGAGAGGGAGAAGACGAAGAATATATTGGATGTTTCTCCTCTCCAGTTCCTTATGTTTGACATTCGTGTGTCTATGCCAATGGCAAAATATATATAGGGATTTTCTATAGTGCACCGGACTCTTCTTTGCTGATTGCAAAAAAAATCATGTGAGAAAATTCAATTATAATCACACTTCGATAAAGTGAAACGGTGAAGTGTAAAAAAAAAAAAAATCCTCCACGTCCATTAAGGATGTGTTGATTTCCCAGTTACTAGCTTTTCTATCTTTCTTGGATGATCGGTATATTCTTGTCTGGATTTGGTGAGAGGGAGAAGACGAAGAATATATTGAATGTTTCTCCTCTCCAGTTCCTTATGTTTGACGATCGTGTGTCTATGCCAATGGCAAAATATATATAGGGAGTTTCTATAGTGCACCGGACTCTTCTTTGCTGATTGCAAAAAAAAATCATGTGAAAAAATTCAATTATAATCACACTTCGATAAAGTGAAACAGTGAAGTGTAAAAAAAAAAAAAACCCTCCACATCCATTAAGGATGTGTTGATCTTCCAGTTACTAGCTTTTTATCTTTCTTGGATGATCGGTATATTCTTGTCTGGATTTGGTGAGAGGGAGAAGACGAAGAATATATTGAATGTTTCTCCTCTCCAGTTCCTTATGTTTGACGATCGTGTGTCTATGCCAATGGCAAAATATATATAGGGAGTTTCTATAGTGCATTAGACTCTTCTTTGCTGATTGCAAAAAAAAATCATGTGAAAAAATTCAATTATAATCACACTTCGATAAAGTGAAACAGTAAAGTGTAAAAAAAAAAAATCCTCCACGTCCATTAAGGATGTGTTGATCTTCCAGTTACTAGCTTTTTATCTTTCTAGGACGATCGGTATATTCTTGTCTGGATTTGGTGAGAGGGAGAAGACCAAGAATATATTGAATGTATCTCCTCTTCAGTTCCTTATGTTTGACAATCGTGTGTCTATGCCAATGGCAAAATATATACAGGGAGTTTTTATAGTGCACCGGACTCTTCTTTGCTGATTGAAAAAAAAATCATGTGAAAAAATTCAATTATAATCACACTTCGATAAAGTGAAACAGTAAAGTGTAAAAAAAAAAAATCTTCCACGTCCATTAAGGATGTGTTGATCTTCCAGTTACTAGCTTTTTATTTTTCTGGGATGATCGGTATATTCTTGTCTGGATTTGGTGAGAGGGAGAAGACGAAGAATATATTGGATGTTTCTCCTCTCCAGTTCCTTATGTTTGACATTCGTGTGTCTATGCCAATGGCAAAATATATATAGGGATTTTCTATAGTGCACCGGACTCTTCTTTGCTGATTGCAAAAAAAATCATGTGAGAAAATTCAATTATAATCACACTTCGATAAAGTGAAACGGTGAAGTGTAAAAAAAAAAAAAATCCTCCACGTCCATTAAGGATGTGTTGATCTTCCAGTTACTAGCTTTTCTATCTTTCTTGGATGATCGGTATATTCTTGTCTGGATTTGGTGAGAGGGAGAAGACGAAGAATATATTGAATGTTTCTCCTCTCCAGTTCCTTATGTTTGACGATCGTGTGTCTATGCCGATGGCAAAATATATATAGGGAGTTTCTATAGTGCACCGGACCCTTCTTTGCTGATTGAAAAAAAAATCTTGTGAGAAAATTCAATTATAATCACACTTCGATAAAGTGAAACAGTGAAGTGTAAAAAAAAAATCCTTCACATCCATTAAGGATGTGTTGATATTCCAGTTACTAGCTTTTTATCTTTCTTGGATGATCGGTATATTCTTGTCTGGATTTGGTGAAAGGGAGAAGACCAAGAATATATTGAATGTTTCTCCTCTCCAGTTCCTTATGTTTGACGATCGTGTGTCTATGCCGATGGCAAAATATATATAGGGAGTTTCTATTGTGCACCGGACTCTTCTTTGCTGATTGAAAAAAAAATCTTGGGAGAAAATTCAATTATAATCACACTTCGATAAAGATAAAGTAAAACCAAAATTGAATCGTTCATTTAGTTTTGGTGTTTCCATTGCATCAGAAATATATCTTGAAAGGAAATTTACCTTTCTGTGAAAATCCAGATACTCTCGTCTTGGTTTGGCAAGAGGGAGAGGACCAAGAATATATTCGATATTTCGCCTTTCCAGCTCTATATGGTGTCCGGCCATAGTGGCTATGTGCCGGCAGCAAAACATATAAAGGGAGTTCTTGTACAGAGTCTTCTTTCCTGACTGAAAGAGAAAAAGGAGGTTTTTCATCTTTATGGTGTTCGACCATAGTGGTTATGAGCCGGTGGCCAAAAATATAAAGGGAGTTCTTGTACTGACTATTCTTTCCTGACTGAAAGAGAAAAAGGATATTCAACCAGTTTCAAAATCTGTAATAAATCAACTTTGTATTGCACAAAAGAAAAATGTCGAGTATTTTGAGACCCTTAATATACAAAGTTCATATGCAAGACCCATAGAAGATACCAACATACAGTGATGATTTGTGCCTGTTGCTAAATACGTAGATCAAGTTTTTACATCAAACATTGCCCTCCTTTGCAGACTTAGAGAGAAAAAGGATGCTATCCAACTAGTTTCAAATTTATTGCAATATGAAATAAGTATTTGAGACTATAAAAATACACACAAGACCCGAATGTCTGTTTGACAAAACATATCGACTAAATCTCAAATTCAACCAAGAATAATGTATTTCATGAAGATTCGTTGTCCTAGGTAGATGTCTACCTTTTCAGCTTTTTCGATTTTGATTGGTGTATGTTTATTTCCACCATCTCTGTCCATGACCTTTTGTTTGGTGATATTCATGTGGAGGCCAGCTTTCTCCAGTCACTCTGTTTAGTATTAGTCTGGGTTCATAAAGATTCTTTGAAAAAAAGGACAATGTCAGCAAATCGATGGTTGCTTCAGCATTCAGTCTATTCTTCAGCTGCTCTCCTTGTCACCTCGTCAATCTTTTTTAGTGCTGATAAAGAAGCTCCTACGAAGGTGTGTAGGTTGCAATACTATGACATATACGGGATATATACCTTTTCCAGAGATAGTGGATAATCCCCAGGCCATTGATGTAGAGTCTGATGACATTTTTATAATCTGAGGCCTTTATTAAAACTGCTCCAGAAACTTGCACTATTTGCTTCCAAAACGTCTCTGTTCCCATCAGCTGCTCGCAAATAATTATCTCTGATTTTTTTTTTCTCTATCTTTCTGCTAGGAATAGGCTTGAGATGAGTACCATGCATATTTGGAGTAAAAAAAGACTAAAATATATTAAATTGTCACGAATGAAATGTTTCGAATTGTAAGATGACTTTAATAAACAAATTAAACGTGATCTAGAATGTGTACAATGTCTTGCTGCTGTAGTGCATCTTTGGCAAGGGACTGGCAGATGCTTGTTGACCTCAGCACTTGAAGTTACCATTGCCACCATCACTCTACAATCCAACATCATCATGGTGTCTGTCTACCAAAGAAGCTGTCTTGCTGGAGCTGACAGTCCCGTAGGAGGATCGCTTTGCAGAAACTCTTGAAAGCTCTCCAAATACTCGTAGCTGATCAACAATTGTCAGTAGGCTTGTTGCAGATCCAGAAGTCTCTGAACTTTGGTACGGGGGAATCGAGGTTCGTACTATTGCCGGAGCCTTCAACATGCTTGGAATTAAAGGAGAAAGGAAATGGAGAACCGTTTGCAGTATCATCGAAGCAGCAAATCTTTAAGATGGATCTGGCTCAAGAAGATAGCCATGGGGTGCAAGTAACTTGTCGATAAGACACCCTGGGGGAGGGTGTATGAAGTTGGAAGACCAAAACCTGCAAAGATCTCAGGAACATCGCTGAATGTGTGTCCAGACTGGGGAATTAGTTGATTTCTATCCTTCCACTACTTAGCAAAGTTAACATCCACACTTGGGGAAAGAGTGAGTCTGACACATGTCTCTGATCCCCTGGGGAAGGGCTCACTGGATCAGATCTTAAGCAGTTCCCTTGTAGGATTAGCAAAGGCCCGTTACCACAACTGGCGGCATTAGGAGGTGCTGAAAACAGAACACTTCCAGATCCAATGCCAGTAGCGGACAGGAACAAAGCATCTTTGTCTGAGCTGATAAGTACCATCTTTGCCTCTGCAATGGACTGAGGAAGCTCGGCTTCCTTGACCAAATGAGATCAGGCAAATTTAAAACCTGCATTTTTAAGAGATCAAACATCGGACACCATTGGAGAGGGAAGAGATCAAGAATGTAGCTGATATTCAGCCTATCCAGCTGTTTTATGATAATGAATTATCAAATATCGCTCATAAAAATATATTATGAATTTATACCTTTGGGCTTCTGATTGGTTGCCCCTTATCTCCATATCTGAAAAGATTATGTATATGGGTTCTGAAGTTATGCTTTGCAATACAGGAACACTTCTGTGAAAGTGAAATGTTACTGTGTAGCCATTAGAGATGTTTGAAACTGAGCAAGTGATCACAGTAAATTGTTGGAGTACTGATATATACGTGATCTACAGCTTGTAGAGTGAGATGAAATTCCCAAAGTCATTGATGCTGGGTCGAAGGGATTTTTGAAATCAAAAAATGCTACAGCAAGTGGCATTCTAGATTCTACTTCTCTTTTAGTTGATTCTTCAAATGGAGATGGTACATTGTCGAGTTGCTTCTTTTTGAAGCCATGTTGCTTCTGTGGTTGGATCTCATCTGGTGTTTTGGTGATTCGGTTGAGAACTTTGGTAAATTCTATAGACAAAGTTGAGAGGACATGTTGGTTTAGACATATGTAATCCTTTGAACACGTATTTAAAGTTATCAAAATCCAATGTATTTTACCGGTGAAAACTCTGAAAACTGTTAAGTGCAAATCACTAAGTAAATTTTCAATATGCACAGTTACCTCAGCCACATTGAAACCACCACTACTGGGACCAAACGTCGTCCTTGCATCTGAGTCTACAAAACGATCTGTGTTGCTGGAGTTGACAATCCCACGAAGGGATCGCTTTGTAGAAGCTCTCTAAGTATTTGGAGCTGATCAACATCTGTCAGCAGGCTGGATAAAGATCTGTTGAATTTTGGCACAGGGGATTTGCCATTTGTTCTCTCGTCGGAGCCTTCAACATGCTGGGAATTGAAGGAAAAGGAGCGATTTGCGTTATCAACAAGGCATTGGAGACCTTCAAAATCGTTGTGGTACAAGAGAGCCATGGAGTGCAGGAAGCTAGCAGTCTTGACATAAATGACAGATTTTGCCCGGTTGGGTCACCTATGGGGATTAATGAAGTTGGAAGACCCGATGATCCTGGGAACATCCCTGAAGATGTGTCCATACTGGGGAATCTGCAGGTGTTTCTCCTTCCACTACCCAGCACAGTAAACCTATAAATTCTGTGGAAAGTGAGACTATAACATGTCCCAGGTCCCTCTGGGAGAGGCTCAATGGAACAAATCCTGAGCAGTCCTCTGACAGGATTAGAAAATGCCCATTACCACTGGCGGTAAGGCCAGATGCTGGAAACTGGTAGAACGTATCCAGAGCCATTGCCAGCAACAAGCTAGCCAACGGCAATATCCCTGTCTGGGCTAATGAATACCTTCCTTGCCTCTGCAATGGACTAGGAGCTGCAGGTCGACTCTGAGATCTAGGTTCCTACACCGAATGATGCCATTGCTGTGGCCAGATGACGTTGGAACTGGACTTGACAAAACGTCAATAATGATTTCCTTGGATGAGGCCAGTGGAAGTAGCAAGAATTATTGGAACAGCTCCGGAATAGGGGTTTGAAGGTCTGTTGTGAACTCCTCAAAGTGGGTTGTCGGTGCTTTGCCGACTGATTGCTAAGTTTGCTTAGTACGAATGGGGTCTCGAAAAGGGACTAAAAATCTGCCATAGAAACTGCTGAGAAGTTTCTCTGGATCAGGAGTGTCACTTCAAATCTATCTGTTGCCTTTGTTCATAACTACCAATGGGGGAAATGTTAACTACTGGGGGTAGGCCCAAAACATTCCCATATTACCTCAAATAATGTAGAAACTCATTTATTACAGCCCCACGTTATTAAAACCTTGAATATCCTGAAATATCTTTAACCTGATATTCATCTTTCAATTTATTGGAGGATTGTTGTTTTAGATGTAAGTTATTGGTTCTAGCTGTGGATGCTCCCAGAGCCTGGCCTTGTGCCAACGCTAGCTTCGTACAAGTTGTCTATAAAACATTAATATTATGCTATCTTTCACTTAGAGCATTTCTATGAACTCATCGTCAGGTGTCACATGATTTATAGTAAATAAATTGTCTGTCATTACGAAATTCATTTAGATTCAGATAAGTGTGGTGAGTACGGTAGATTCTGACACTTATTTTGACATTATTTATTTTAATCCCTATTGTGGTTATTGCTATAAATAGTTTTCACAAAGTTAGCTGGAAATGAAAGTTGGGAAATTGAGCCAACAAGGAAGTCGACTTTAGAATATTTACTGTCATTTCATTGCTTTGTCAGAAGAGTATCAAGATCACAATGGATCAATCTTTCCTGATCATGTTGAAAGTCGTCTAGTGGTACAAAATCATAACTCTTATAAGATTAGAGAATGCATAGCAAAATCAAAAAAAATTAAAGCTTTAAAATTTGTTTTGGTTATTGAAATTTTAAAAGCTTCTTCGACTGTCACTTCTAAAGATGAAAATTTGTCCAAAACTGTTTAAATGTATAAGTGTGCGGTGTGTGAAATTTAGAATAAATTTGAAAACATTGGATTCAGTAGAAAGACGATGTCTTGTAAATGACTGACAACCGTGTTAAAATATTTTCAAACAAGAAGGTATTTGGACAAAATGAATTAAAGTTTGTGGTGAATACAAAAATATCATTTGAAAGCATGTTGAGGGACAGATTAAGATAAATAAATGACACTCACTTTAGATTGGTGGTCCATAAGAGAAGGATGAGTTTTCTTAGACGCTGCTTGTGTGAAATTGGTGTAAAAAATGTCTGAGGGATAGATTGATAGATAAATCAAATGACATTCATTTTAGATTGGTGGTCCGTCATTAGAGAATGAGTTTTTCTGAGCTGTTGCTTTTGGGAACACGTGTGAGGTAGATGAAGAAAATATTTATTTCCAAAAAAAAAAAAAATGAAAAATGCGACACAAGGTCAAAAAAAGGTTGGGGGTTTAGAACGGGTCTTCTCTTTCCTATCTTTATCTCTGCCAGTCTCACGTACTGACCCAATCTCACTTTTTTTGTTCCATTCACCATAACAACACAATTTTTCTTGATTACTTCCATACTGCATCCACCACAATACCGGACTCTATATGATGAACCTGTCTAATCCCATATTTACAATTTCTTTTCGGGGGGAGGGGGCAAAATAAAACCATGATGGATATATACAATTAAAAAAAATCGTAACAACTGATGCTAATTTTGTCCCTTGCTAAAAACAATTGGTGACTCAAAGAAGGGACAAATCTATTCTACCCTAACTTGGGTTTGGCAGACGAGTCTGTTTTAGTTACCCAAAATCCTTGTCACCTGACCAGTAATTTTACAAATACCACTCTAATTTAGCAGCCGATGAGCAACTCTCACCTACCTTTCGTTAAATTCCGACCAAGGGAGCCTTTCCCTCTCGACCAAGATCTTAAGCTGATGCTTAAAGTATTCGATCAGTTGTACGGGAGTGAAATGCTCGCCTTCGTGGAATCCCTTCTTGTCACTCTTTCATCGATCTGACAATCTTATTTATTTTCTTGTCGACCACAAAGACAGACACCATTTTCTTTTTCAGTGTCCTTTAGCTCGTTCAGGTCTACCAGCAAACCATCCTCTTTTACGAGGTGGGCGTATGACTGGCATCGCCTGATGAACTCCGACACATTGACCGTATTTATTTCGGGGGGGGGGATTCGGAGAGCCCCCGCTTATCTATTTCTGCCCCACCGAAATAGGCAAGTTTGCATTCCCCCCCCTCCTTTCATGGACGGAGGAAATCCTCTTAGCTTCCTGTTGCTTTTTTTTCATTAATTTTTTTCGTTTTTTTTTTTTTTTTTTTTTTTTTTCACCAAATTATTTTTTTCCTTTTCGGGTGTTGAAATCTTCCCCCTTACCGGGGGAAGCAAACAGAGCCCCCCTGGCCAACGAGGCCAGGAAGGAAACAAAAAATGCAAAAACTGGGCAGAAATACCTCTGCAGACTAGACTGTAAGAAGGTAATGACTAGTCCAGGTTCTTTCCATATTTTTTTTTCTCTGCAATCTACGTACAAGAAATTTGGTAGCCGGATGATCGTTAAATTGTTCAGTAATTCTGGTCACCCCCAACTACAAAGCAGAAAGAAATTGCGCCAAAAATATTTATTTTCAAAATAAAGAATATGAAACAAAAGTTGGGATGGGGTATTGGGACTGGTCTTCTCCTTCCTAATCTTATCTTATCTTAGCTAGTCTCATGTATTGACCCAATCTCACTATATTTTTCTATTCACCAAAATACATTTTCCCGATTTCTCTCATACTGCATTTACCACAATACCAGACTCATCTCTATGATGAACCTATCTAAACCCATATTTACAATTTTTTTTGGGGGGGGAATAAAAATATTGTGAATACTTACAATTACAAAAATTATCCCGATGAATGATATATACCCAGAGTGCATTCCGATTAATTAGCCAGGTGAGGGATACCTCGTTATTGAGGCTCCTCACACTGGGCGACCGAGGCTGGATCGAGCAACTCTCTCCCCTCGTCAAACCGAGCCCCTCAACCACTTCGTCTCGGACGGACCCCGTAACTATAATCTGATATAATGCCCTTCTTGACAACGGCTGGGTTTCAGAGAAGCCTTCCTTCAACCGTGAGAAGACTTTCAGAACGTACCTTAATTTCTCTGTAGAAAGAGCATTCCACCTGGGGCGCACGACAGGCCTCAACTCCATTGTACGTTTCTCAAGGCTGGAAAAGCCTTCCTAACGTCTTCCTTCCAGAATTCGCCGTTCTCCTCTTGTGTACACATCCGACCCAAGTAAGACAACTGCAAGGTATGTTGCCGAACTTGGATGTTCGGCATCCCGAGGCCACTCTGTACAGGTTGGAGCTAACAGATAGTCTGAGATACCATAGGTTTCGGTTAAGCCAAGAGGAGTCTGAACTAAGGGCACTCCAACTTTAGTTGGTTGGGACACGGAAGAGGGAGCACGGACAGTCGGTAAATGATGAGGGGGTAGATGTGCGAAATGCACACCTCGGCCCTACCCTTGAAAGAGTTTCAATTGAGTCCACAGGAGTCCCGCGGGAGGTCTTGACCAAACCAGCTGCTGAGTATCTATCACGGCCAGTCTGTCCAGTTACAGGGACTGGGTGAAGAAAACGTCACTATGAGTCCAGCAACAAGCCCATGGACTTGTCACAGTTGGTTTTGCACCCTGTCACCATTTGTCATACCTTTGGATTTCAATGTTGACTTCCGTAATCTCAGCAATGCTGGTCACGAACAAGGTTACATTGTCGGCACAGCCAGGCAACGTTATTCCGCATAGGACTGGATTCGCCTCTACTTTGCACAGGAATGGTTCCAGCTGTAAGAATAAACAGCATTGGCGAACTTGACAAACTAATCTGTTCAACTGAAAAGGCTTCAACAGAACTCCATTTGACTTCATCACCCATACAGGGGGCAAATCTAGGAGCGAAAATCGTGGCCAAAGCCAGCGGTGGTCAACCCCATTGAAGGCTTTGAATTGATGTAATTTAATCAGTGTGGCACCTTTTTGTCGACTTCCTCAATAACATGCGCACCATTTGCAAGTTGTCTTGGATAGTGCCCCCCCCCCGTCACAGAACAACTCTGTTCAGGTTCAATAAAACTATCCAGCACAGTCCGCAGGTGGTTAGACAAGATCATGGCCAAAATTTCTAACTGTATAAAGCAGTTATGGGCTTGAAGTTATCTATCCCGTCCTCTCCATTTTTCAAAAATCTTTGCTTACCAATTTCACCTAACTTCTGGTAAAGCAACGGGGGGAAAATCCCTCGTCTTAACCAGTGATTAAAGGTCAATGCCAGTAAATAGACAAAAATGGGCGACAGCCTCAAATACGCTTCGTAGGTCAGGCCATCAATTCCCAGTGTCTTCTCCTTCTCCATGCTCTTTAATGAATCCCAGACTTGATCTTCTGTTATGGGCCCCTCGCTTCGGGCTGTTTCAGTCGCTTCGAGTCGAGGGAAGTCAGCTAAATGGCTGTCAAACTGGGCGGAAATCAGACCAGACTCCCTAGTGAAAAGCTCCTGGAAGTTTGCTTGAAAACCTTCACAGATACTTTCGTCTATGGTCACAAGTCGTCTGTCCGGTGACATGACACTGGCGATACGCTGGCTTGACGCACTCTGAATTTCTTCTGTTTGCATTTCGGCAGTCATGTTCGTTGCTGCGGGTGATATTCTTATTATTCTAGCTCTAACTACTAGCTCGTTCCTTTTTTAAAAGCAAGGAGGCCAGCTCTGCCTTCGCAGTTTTAACATCACTAGAGTCCCCTCAATCAACCGCCACTCTATTTGGGATTCTAATGTCTTGGGCTGCTAATCTCTCCAGGTTGAGTCTTTTGCTATATTCGACAGCAAAAGACCTAATCTCATTTTTGAGGCATCTCCTGAATTTGTTTCCAAAGATGGCCCCGTCTATTCCCGCTGGATTGTTAGTGTTAGCTGGTCCCGAAAATCGTCCACATCCATTAAGGATGTGTTGAATTTCCAGTAACCAGCTTTAAAGGGTTTCAACGCACCTAAATTTATTTAGACCCTCACTATTCTATGATCTGAATAAAGTACACTGTGAAAACTTGGACATCCTAACAGTTTAACGCTGACTCTCCTGAAACCCGATCGATGTAAGTGGAATGTTGCACCGTACTCGGGGTGCCACTACCAGTCCAAGTTCATACTACTTCACGGGATGGTCATTTCCGAATTTATCATTACTGACCCAATAGCACTTCAATGTTTCATCCACCAAGACAATTCATTTTTTTCTTTTTGCATCCCCTCTCTAAAAAAAGACAAGCGATTTGAAGCATCATACTAAAAAGTTAAGTATTTAATCAACTCTGGCAGCGTTTGCTTCAGAACTCACTCTCCAGTTAATTCCTTAGTGTCAGTAACTGAGCTTAAAGTATGCCTACACCGTAGAATAGTCCAAATAAGTCAATGGACTTGATACTCTAGTCTATTGTGAACTGTAACATGCCAGAAGATGAATTACAATCAACGTATTGGACCCCTTATCCTAGCAGGAAGCGAGAAAAAGTCAGATGAAATAAAACAAAGCTACATGATTACCGGGGAGACTATAGATAAAATTTTGTGAGAAAATTCAATTATAATCACTTCAACAAAGATAGAGTAAAACCAAAATTGAATCGTTCATTTAGTTTCGATGTTTCCATTTCATCAGAAATGTATCTTGAAAGGAAGTTTACCTTCCTGGGGAAAATCCGGATACTGACTTCCGGGTTTGGCAAGAGGACTGAGAAAATATTTAATCTTTCTCCTCATTAGTTCTTGATTGTGTATTATCATTGTTCCTATGTGCCGGTGGCAAAAGATGTAGACTGAATTTTTATATGCCACACTTTTCTTTCCTAACTCATTTTCAGTGGCTCCTCTAAGAGCCTGGCCTTGTACCAACGGTAGCTCGGCACCAGATGTATATACAAACACCACCAATCTAGCAACAATGAGTGAAAACTGAAAAGAAATGATTTTCTTCATCTTCAAAATGGCTCAAACTATAAACCTTCTGGTCCATTTGTGTCTCGTTCTCTTTCAAAGTTCTCGATACAACCAAAGCACAAAAGGATCTGTTACCTAGAATAATGAAGGAATGAAGGATTCTGATCTAATTGAATCCAGCCACTTCAATAATAATCTGAGTTGATGTGAGTTATTCTTTTTGATTTGTCGACATTGCATCCTATAATACTCATTGAGAGGAAAAAAATAAAGTTCAAATGTTCAAAATCTCGAATGTAAATAATAGCTTATAAGCAATTAGCTGTACAAAGCTGTCCCTATACAAATATGAAGTACAAATTGTTTGAACAATCAATGAACATACATACAAATCTAGTTTTGGTGTTTCCATTGCACCAGGAAAAAAATCTTGAAAGGAATTTTACCTTCCTGGGGTAAAATGGGATACACTCGTCTGGGTTTGGCGAGAGGACTAAGAAAATATTGAATATTTCTCCTCGGTCCTAGTTGTGCTCAATCATCATTGCTATATACTGAATTCTTATATTCTTATGCATGACTTTCTTCCCTGACTAGTTTCGGTGTTTCCATTGCATCAGAAATATCTTGAAAGGAAGTTTACCTTTCTTGGATAATCCGGGTACTGCCTTCTAGGTTTGGCGAGAGGGAGAGGCCCAAGAATATACTCGATATTCCACCTCTCCAGCTTTTCATAATACTCTATCATTGTGGCTATGTGCCAGTGGCAAAATATGTAAGTGGAGTTTTTATATTCATGACTTTTCTTTCCGGACTGAAAGGAATTTTAAAACTGATTGAATAACCTCCTTTTTTTTTTTTTCTAATAAATCAAAAATTTCATATTGCAGAAAAGAAAAATGAGTATTTTGAGACTAAATATACAAAGTTCATATGCAAGATCCATAGATATACGAACACAGTGATGATAATTGCTGAATCACCCAGATCGTATCGTAGAGGCACATGAAAGAGAGAACTGAAAATGAGGCGTTTTACCCGATGAAAGTCATTTTTCACTTCGTCCAGAGAATTTTTACATCCTTAAACAGTACATATGAATAATATGGACACTATTTCACCGCAAAATCGACACTCAAGAAATTTCTTAGACTGGCATCAGAAATGTATATCTTGAAAGGAAGTTTACCTTTCTGGGGTAATCGGGATACTCTCGTCTGGGTTTGATGAGAGGGAGAGGACCAAGAATATACTGAATATTTCTCCTCTCCAGTTCTTAGTCGTGTTTGGTCATTGCGTTTCTATGCTTATGGCAAAATATGTACAGGAGTTCTTGTACTACACCTGACTTTTCTTTCCTGACTGAAAGAAAAAGGTTATTCAACCAGTTTCAAAATGTTCCCATGGCATCAGAAATATATCTCAAAGGGAAGTTTACCTTTCTGGGATAATCTGGATATTCTCGACTTTGTTTTGCTTGAGGGAAAAGATCAAGAATGTATTCAATATTTCGCCTCTCCAACTCTTTGTAGTGATCTACTCTTGGCTGTGCCGATGGCAAAATATATAAAGGGAGTTTCTGTATTGTACATCACTCTTCTTTCCTGACTGGAAGAGAAAAAGGTTATTTGACCAGTTTGAAAATTTCTTCATATTGAAGAAAAGAAAAATTACGAGTGTTTTGAGACATGCATATGAACCTTGTATATTTAATCACCACAGCGTATGTACTCCGATGAATCCACCAGTCCCGCAGTGAAAGAGCATTGGCTGACCCAGAGTGCATTCCAGGTTTCAGGGAGGCCTTCCTCCACCGGGTGAAAGACTTTTAGAACGTACCAAATTTCTCTTTCTAAAGAGTATTCCACCTAGGGCGCACGACAGGCCTGATCTCCGTCAGAATGCACATTCCTCAAGGCTGAAAAAGTCTTCCTTCCAGAATTCCCGTTTTCCTCTTGTGTACACATCTGACCCAGGAGAGGCAACTGCATGGTATGTTGCCAAAATTGGATGTTCAGCATCCCTAGGCCGCCCTCTGAAAGTTGGAATTGACAATCTGAGGTACCATAGGCTTCCGTTAACCCAAGAGTCTGAACTGGGCGTACACCAACTTTACACGGAAGTGGAAGCACTGACAGTTGGTAAAGGATGCAGGGATAGATGTGCAAAATGCACTTCTCAGCCTTACCCTGAAAGAAGTTTCCTTCGAGTCCACAGTTCAACTGTTGTCCCTACCCTCTCTAGTACCTCCGACCAATTTTTCTCTAGCAGGAGGTCGGGACCAAACCAGCCGCTAAGTATCTTGCACGGCCTGTCCGTAAGTCAAAGGGACCGGGGAGAAGAAAAACCTCTCCACGAATCCAGCAACAAGCCCTCAGACTTGTCACAGTTGTTTTTGGACCCTGTCACCATTTCGTGCCTCTTGGATTCCTACGATGACTTCCCTGATATCGGCAATGTTCGTCACAAACAAGGCTATACTGTCAACATAAACGGTGTACTTGAGTGACATCTCACAGCCAGGCAACGTTATTCTGTGTAGGAGCCGATTCGCCTTAACCTTGCTCAGGAATGGTTCTAGCACAAGAATAAAAAGTAAGGGCAAAAGTGGACAACTTTGACAAACTGATCTGTTCAACTGGAACGGCTTCAACATTATTCCAAGCTTGGGGCACATACAAGGGACAAATCCAAGAGAAAAATCCTGGCCAAAGCTAGCGGCAGACAAGATGGACTCAAAAAAAGCGGTGGTCAACCCTGTCGAAGGCCTTGAATTGATGTAATCAATCAGTGTGGCACCTTTTTGTCGACTTCCTCAATGATCGTGTGCAAGTTGTCTTGGATAGTTCCCCACCTCAAAGAACAGGTCTGTTCAGGGCCAATAAAACTATCCAGCACTGTCTGCAGGCGGTTACACAAGATCGTAGCCAAATTTTCTAACTGTATTAAGCAGAGTTATGGGCTGGAAATTATCTATCCCGTCCCCTCCATTTTTATCTTTGCGTAGGAATTTCACCAACCCTCTGGTAAAGTGATAAAAGGATATTCCCCTGCTTTAACCAGCGGTTGAAGATCAATGTCAACAAATGAACAAAAATACGCTTCGTGGGGCAGGCCATCAATTCCCAAGGTCTTCTCCTTTTCCACGGTGTTTAATGCTTCCCGGACTTCATCCCCTGTTACGGGCCCCTCGCTCCCAGCTGATTCAGTTGCATGGAGGTGAGGAAAGCCAGCTATATAGTTATCGAACTGAGCCAAGCTCAGACCAGACTCCCTGATGAAAAGCTCCTGGAATTTGGCTCGAAAACCTTCGCAGATACCTTCGTCTATGGTCACAAGTCGATATGCTATATGCCGACTTGATGCATTCTGAATTCAGCAGTCATGTTCATTGCATTGGGGGATATTTTTTCAATCTAGCTCTAACTACCAGTGCTTGTTTCTTCTTGACCCGCAAGGAGGCCATCTCTGCCTTACCTAGTTTTACTTCTCTAGAGTCCCCGCTATCCACCACCCGCTCTATTTAGGATTCTAATGTCTTTTGTGTCGCTAATCCCTCTAGATTGAATCTTCTGCTATATTCAGCAAAAGACCTAACCTTATTTTTCAGATGGCCCCAAAATTTATTTTCAAAGATGCACCCCACATCCTGAAAATATCTTTTGAACCCACCACTCTGGAATGTCTTTTTTTTTTTTTTTTTTTTTTTATTTCCGTCTTCTATTCGTGATATATATCTTTTTTCACCCCACTACCTGGAAATGTATATTTTTGAGCCCACCATTCCTGAATTTTTTTTTTTTTTTTGCCACCAACTTTCTAAAATGTATCTTTTTGTGCCCCACTCCCCAAAAATGTATTTTTTTGGAGCCATCCATTCTTGAAATGTATGATTTTACAAACCACTCCCCAAAAAATGTTTCTTTTTGAGCCTTCCAATCCTGAAATTATATATATATATATATATATATATATATATATATATATAATTTTTTTTTTTTTTTCAACCTTCAATTTCTGAAATGGATCTCTTTGCACCCCAATCCCTAAAATTGTATCCTCCTCAGTTTTACACCCCTAAAATGTACCTTTTTGAGCCCTCCAAACCTGATATGTATGTTTTTGAAACCCTACACGGTGAAAATGTATTTTTTACTTTTCCATTCCTGAATGTATCTTTTCGCACCTCAATCCCCCAAAATGTATCTTTTGAGCCTTTCACCCCTGGAATGTATCTCTTCGTTCCCCACTTTTTAAAAATGTATCTCTTATAGCTTTCCACCCTGTAATGTGTCTTTTTACACCCCATTCCTTAGAAATGTGTCTTTTTGAAGCCTTACATTCTATAAATGTTGCTTTTGCACGTAATTCCTTGAAAATATACCTTTCTGTTACATCCACTCCTAAAATTTTTACCCCTGAAATTTTGCACTCCTTAAATTTAGCACCCCTGAAATCTTACACTCCAATCCCTAAAAATGTATTTTTTGAGCTTTCCATGCCTGATATGGATGTTTTTGCACCCTTATCCGAAAGAATTATTTTTCAGCATTCAATTCCTGAAATGTATCTCTTTGCATCCCAGTCCCCAAAATATATCTTTTTTTTTTTTTCCGACACACTCCCAAAAAATGTATCTTTTTGAGCCATCCATTCCTGAAATGTAACTTTTTGCTCCCAAATCAGTAAAGTTTTTTGAGCCTCCCATCCCTGAGATGTATTTCTTTGTACCCCCATCCCCTAAAAATGTATCTTTCTGATCCCTCCATTCATGAAAAGTATCCTTTTCCACCCGCTTCCCAAAATTTTATGTTTTTGTGCCTACCATTCCTGGAATGTATATTTTTGCACCCCACTCAAAGAAAATGTATTTTTTCGACCGCATCATTCAAGTAGTGTAATTTTTTGCAATTTACTCCCTAAGAATCTATCTATTTGAACCTTCCACCCCTAATATGTATGCTTTTGCATCCCACACCGTAAAAGATTTTTTCAGCTTTCAATTCCTGATATGAATCACTTTCCTCCCTAATCCCTGAAAATGTATCCTTTTGAGCTTCCCACCCTGAAATATATCTCATTGCACCAAAATCACGAAAATGTATTTTTCTGAGCCCTCTATACCTTAAAAGTATTTTTTGCACCACACTCCCTAGAAATGTATCTTTTGAGCCTTTCATTCCAGAAATGTATCTTCACACACCAACTTCTTAAAATGTGTCTTTATAGCCTCCCACTCTGATATGTTTTTTGCACCCCATTCCATTAAAATGTATCTTTTGAAGCCTTACATTTGCACTCAACTCCTTAAAAATATCCCTTCCCGTTACTTCCACTTAACCCCACTCCCTAAAAATGTATCTTTTGGAGCATTCCATCCCTAAAATGTATTTCTTTTCACCCCAATCCAAAAAAATGTATTTTTTTGAGCCTTTCATTCCTGAAATGTATTTTTTGCACTCCATTCCCTAAATGTGTCTGTTCGAGCTTTCCACCCCCAAAATGTATGTCTTTGCACCCAGCTCCCTTAAAATGTCTCTTTT